>CAUYRH010025320.1:0-37472 GCA_963574655.1 Perodicticus potto | reverse complement strand
ATCATAAAACAAAAACCAAACAAAATGCATTGCAGTTTTTGTTAATCAATGCCTAAAGTAGAAAAAAAGGAAAGACTCTCCTCTAAATTCTCCCTATCAAATTGCCAATTTTCACTTCTCAATTTCAATGAAAGAATGCCTGTATTTTAGTACGTATTGCCTGTTGCCATGCAAACTTGAACTAGCCGTAACCATTACCAGAAATCCCATTCTATTCTTGTGTTGTGGGTCAACAAGCACCAAAAGCAAAAGTTGCCGCATTGCTTTTGGTTGTATTTTCAACTTTTGCCAACTATCTGATATTTTTGTTTTACTTAAAAACTTCCAAAATCATTTCAGATCCTGTACCTTTGAGCTTATGTTAATGTTCATGATTATTTCAGAACAGATAACAGATAATATCCTGAATATTTTTCCATAAATAAAGCCTAAGTATGCTTTGTGGAAATTTTGTTTTTATGCTTACAAGAGTTATTCCTGAGGCAGTGTTTATAAAACTTCCTGAATCCCTTATTGTTAATATCTTATGTAAATTACTTGGTACTAGCTTCATTTAGTGACTCATTCATCAAATAAGAATATTTATCGTGTAGCAAGACAAGACGAATAATTGTTAAAATCCATTTAAAAAATTTCTCGGCATACCTGTTCTTCACCAGGCACTGCCTCGGCTGGGGGTCTGCCGGGGCAGGGCACAAGTCCGCCCTGCTGGATCTGAAATTCTCACGTCTCACTCTGAGCAGAACAGACAAGAAGGGGAACCCGAGGACCAGTCCTCAGTGTGACCCCGAACAAGGCAGTACACACATCTGATCCTCAGTTCTTCTTCTTCATTAAATGAAGAAAACAATGCAAACTCTCAGTTAAATCACTCACAGATCTGTCATGCATTGCAGAATATGATGCAGAGTGAGCTTTCTGTAGCTTTTGGATGTTTCTCTCATTTTGTGACAAGCCCTTTGCTGTATCCTGCACTAAGTGCTAGTGCCATTAGTATAGCGAACTAATGGCACTAGCACTTCATGTGGAACGTTGAGATACTCTATGTTGTTGGTTATTTAAGCCTTCCCTGTCCACCTCACTGTTTTAATCCTCTGCTTACCTGTCTGTCCATTCCCACACTCCTTACAATAGAGAACCTAGTTCCACGTGCTCCCTCCCCTCCATCTTCTAGGTACCCCCTTTTTGCTCATCCCTGCTGTTTCTGTTCCCCGTCTTAGCTCTGCTGTTTTCCTTTCTCCCCTGTGTAAGTCCTACCTACCCTTCAAAGACCAACCCACGTCCTGGTGTTACCAGGAGCCCCTCTGACTATTCTTTCTCACATGAATCTCTCCAGAAGTTCCTCCATGAGCCTTTGCAGTACTAATTATTAGCACTGTCTGTTTTAACTGTTGACCACTATTTTATTCTCTATTTGTTTCCTGTATCTTTTTTTTTTTCTTTTTTGGGAGGGAGAGTGGCATCATAGCTCATAGCAACCTGAAACTTTTGGGGTCAAACAGTCTTCTTGCCTCAGCCTCCTGAGTAGCTGAGAATATAGGTGCTCACCACAACGCTCAGGTAGTTTTTCTACTTTTAGTAGAGACAGGGTCTCAGTCTTGCTCAGGCCTGTCTCGAACTCCTGAGCTCAAGCAATCCACCCGCCTCGGCCTCGCAAAGTGCTGGGATCCCAAGTGTGAGCCACTGCACCTGGCCTGTTTCATCTATCTTAAGTGTTTGCTTTCTCCTCAGCTAGATCACTTACATCTGCAGACTATGCTCAGTAACTATTTGGTGTTTGCTGATTGACTCAAGGTAGATTTACAGAATATGTTTCCTTCCTTTGAGATTAAGAGAGTTTGCCTAGTACTGTTTCTGGGTTGTGAGGCTGGGCAGGTAACAGCTTGCAGCTGACTCTCAAGTTCAACGAGGACTCCTTAATGAAAGTGACCATTTGTCCTCTTGAAGTTCAGCTTGCTGTCTTGCAGAGGCAGAAGCACCCATATACTCAAACCATTTCATGATTGCTTTTAAAACAAGTTTGCAGGACCCAGTCTGTAAGGTTCTTACTAGGGAAAGCATGACACAAGAGCACACAGGGTGAATGTATTTTTACGCAGTGCTTCAGAATAATTCCACTTCCAACTACTGACTGTCAGATGGTGAAATGTTTGGGAGAATATTTTCAGTCTGAAAAGAAGAATTATTGTTTAGTCTGAGATTTTAGCCTGCACTTTCATGTGGCTTCTGCTTGAGGGTTCTTAGACCAAGGTTAGATTGACTGTCTTTTTTTTTTTTTTTATTATTTGTTTGTTCTAATACTTAGGGGAGTGTAAAAATAAACGAATAAAAGGAAAAGGTATAAATGTTGTAATTGCATTTATTAATCTCCCTTTTCACTTTTTAAATCCTGTATCTCCTTACATTAGGTATGCATAATACTAATCTTAATTGACTAATCTGAGTGACAGCATTAAAATGTAAACTTAAATTTAATGAAAAGCTGATGGTTCTTATGAAAAGCATCTCTCATTCAACATTAACGGTATACATTCAAGTATATTACAGAAAATGAATTTTAATGGTTTGGATTGATATCATTTTCACCTTTTCTTTATACAGATATCAAATAACTTCCTCATGTCTGGCTCACATGAATATTGCCTTATAATTGGCAAAATAGTTAAGCTGCTGTTTACATTAGTTATTTAACATTCCTGAAGGAGGTTAAAGAGTTTTATGATTTTTTTTCTTTTCGGCAGACTTTATCATTTAACAGAAGTAGACTGAGAGTGGGCTTCATATTTTTTCCAGACGTAAAGGAAAGGTGCACAAATTTGCAAGACTTCTAAAATCATTTTTATTAGAGCTACCAAAACTTAGTATCTGTTGATAGATCTTCATGCGTCTAAGAATAGACTTGGATCCTTGTCATGAGCCTTAGGGAGAAGAAATTCAGTGTGTTGTAAAGCGAGGGCCTTTGGGTTTTGATCTCCGGCAGGACCCTCAGTTCACTGCTAATCCAGAGTTGTGTGAAATGGAACCTTACTAGGGAGGAGACTAGGTTATGTGGGGGGAGTTTGTCTTCTCAGGGCATTTTTTACCTGACTATCCAGCCTCCTTCCAGAAATTGTTCAGGGAAATATAGATGGATGGCCTTGGCAGAACATAACATGACTGGGAAAATGTAATATTAAAACTCTTATTTAGCACAGTGGCTTTTTTGTTGCCTTCACCCCCTGAACTATTGTTCAGGACCCTATTCTTCTGATAGTACACAAAATTTGGAGTTAAGAACAAATGCTCTGGGATTTAATCCAATTTTTTTATTTGTTTGTTCTAACAGGAAATGTGAGTGTTGGAATTCTTTCATTATAGCAAAAGTACTAAGCTTAATACTCTACCTGGTCTACTTAAAATACAATGCTCTGTTCGTTGTGTCCTTCCCATTTCTTGAACTTTAGTAGCTGAGCATTGAAGTCAATATTCTGACTAATCTGTAACTCATTTTCACACTAGTGTGAGCTTAGTGTGAAATAACTTTTCAATTCCCAAATACTATGATGGGGGAAGGTGGGGTGTCCTCAGATGTAAGGCAGGTCCCCAGTTTCCTAGTGATAAAAAATATTCTGGGGCCACCTTGAACATATAAACTTCCGGAAATGAAATAATTAACATGTGTATTAATAGCAATTTTTTTTAAATATATGTATTTTATTATTCTTCATTACATTATTTCCGCCCCCCCCACCCCTCCGTGGTAAGACAGAATTGATTTACAGAAAAGAATACAGAAAACACCAAAGCTCCTGGTAGAGGGAGAGATTTCAAGTGGGGAGAGAGATGCTCTCTCCGTTCCTCTCCTGGTCTTTCCCCGTCTCCTTGGAGAGAAATTTTGATGGTGTCCAATGAAGGAGTTTTCTGAATAATTTTTAAGATTAGTTATGACTCCACACATTTATCTTAAACCCTTACTTTAGAACCTATACTTCTAGTGATATGACTCCAGGTGGTGGGAAGTAGTGTTGCAAAAGTAGATAAGAGCTTCATGTCTGGAATCAAATAATTTGGATTCATAATGCGGCTCCATCATCTACCAGATGATGGACCCCGGGCAAAGTTTTGTTTTGGTTCTCTCATTATTAAAATGTAATTAATAGTACCCATTCCATAGTATTTTTTTAAAGAATTTGCTGAGCTAATAGGCGAGGGCATTCAGCTCAGTGCTTAAATATATAATAACTGTTACATGTTATACTTCTAAATGTGATTTCTTTTTCTAAAGAGAAGTCTTTAATAAGTCAATTAATAAATAAAATGTTACTGTGGGTCTTCTAATTTAGTCGTATTTAATACTTCAAATGTTGAATAAATTGGTCTATGATGAATAATATACAAGTATACTTTTTTCCTGAGAAAGAAACCATTATCATCCTGCTTGTGCACATTTTCATCCAAAAATTTTGGCAGGCTTAGTTGAGTTTTCTATTTTTTTATTTGGTGGTTTTTGATAGATCTTACAGTTTGTTCATAACAATAAGAGAAAGATTTTACACAAGACTTCTACTTAATGTACAAACAAACATTGAAAATGTATTTAAAAGTGTTAACGGTAACCCAAATGGGATAAAATGCTACTATACTCATAAAACTCTTTTTAACATGGATTAAGTTTTCTGGGAAGAACAAACTTTAGCTTCTTGCTGATGGAATAGAATTGTTGGTAAGTTTGCCCCAAATAGACTTGATTCCCAGGCATATTGTACATAATTTACTCAACAGCTGCTCTGCGAAAACACATACCTATGAGCCTTCGTTGGGGAGGAAGCTGGACAGCTGTCTGATCTGCAAATCTGCACAGAATCATGTGTTCCTACAAGAAAAAGCAATAGAATGTGGATTTCTTTTAATCTTCCTCTTTAAAATTGTAAAAACAAGAAAAAAACGATCTCATTTTTCTGGAGTTCAACATTGTTTAATTAAGTAAAGTGCTGCACAAATAGTACTGCTGAAAGAAGTAAACTTTCAGAAATGGTTCCAATAATCTCTTCACTTCAAGTACACTGCTCCTTAGATGTAGTTCTTAAGAACAGAGGAGCATAACTTCCTCAGGGCCATTTTGCCTAGTAGCTTTTAGCTGAAATATGAAAATACGGTTATATTTTGCTATTACCATGTGCTAAAAGACCTAAAATTCACTTTACTTTATAAAATTTATTTGAATCTCTGGAAGGTGGCTCCAAAAAGACATTCTACCAGAGGCAAAGGAAGCAAGGCAGATCCTTGTTTGTGGCCTCTGTGCTCTCAGGATATGCCCAGCAGGGGCTGGGGAGTACTTGGCTTTTCTTGCCTTTCCCTTTATTTACTTATTTATTTTTAGAGATAGAGTCTCACTTTGTCACCCTCGGTAGAGTGCTGTGGCATCACAGCTCACAGCAATCTCCAGTTCTTGGGCTTAGGCAATTCTCTTGCCTCAGCCTCTCGAGTAGCTAGGACTACATGGGTCTGCCATAACGCCCTGCTACTTTTTGTTGCAGTTTGGCTGGGTCTAGGTTTGAACCCGCCACCCTTGGTATATAGGACTGCCCGCCTTTTCCCTTTAGAGGGGGGAAGGCTGTATCTCTCTTCTCCCACTCCAAAAGGCTGCAGGAGGTGTATCCCTTTCTGCTTCAAGAAAACTATAAAGAGGATGTAAGGGAATGGGAGGGAGATTATTACTTCTGAACAGTTTTAGAAAAGATTAAATTAATGACAAAGCAAGAAGGCTTTAAAAGCAAACAGTTGATGAGTTTACAGGGTACTCTTAAATTTGCAAGTAGCCAGAGGTGAGTGATTAGGCAGTCAAAAATGAATGCAGTGTTCCCATGACAACGGGTCATTCAGAACAGCTGCAGTTTCCAAGTGTGTATAAGATCTCACCTGTCAGCTTAGCAAACAGGTTAAACAGATTTATCATTTTTCCTCTTACTTAGTATTGTATACATGAAATTTGAAGCCTCCACTATTTTTTTTTTAACAAGGTAAGTGAAATGATTGTGATAATGTTGGTTGTTAAAAAGGCTATTTTTTTTTTTTTTGAGACTGAGTCTTCACTCTTTTGCCCTGAGTAGAGGGCAGTGGCATCATCATAGCTCACTACAACCTCAAACTCCTGGGCTCAAGCTGTTCTGCCTCTGCCTCCTGAGTACCTAGGACTATAGGCATGCACCACCATTCTGGGCTAATTTTTTCTATTTTTGGTAGAGATAGGGTCTTGCTCTTGCCTGACCTTAAGTGATTCTCCTGGGTCAGCCTCCCAGAATATTGAGATTACAGAAATGAGCCACGGTGCGTGGCCTAAAAAGAATATCTTTGTCTCAACTTTTATGCATTAAAAAAAACTTTAATGTTCACTATAAAACTTAATCATTTAATGGCAACAGGTGGGAAACTAAATAAAATGGTTTGAATGAACAACTTTTATTGCGTTCCTACCAACAAACTGGTATCAAAAAAGGGACATAAGAATTTAGAATTATATGATTTGAAGAAAAGCAAGAAAAAGCATGCCCCTTGTCCTCGTGGTGTTTGTAAATTAAGATTCATTTTATATAAAGGTAATGTCAAGGCAATTACAATCACAGGTAAGGTTCAATTCTTTTGTATTCTCTTGATAAGTCTTGCCGTATTTTATTGGAATTAGTTGTGTGCAAGCTCTTTTCAGTCAAAGTTAAGTTCTGAAAGGTCAAGACCCCATAGTAGGTACTCAGTAAAGGTTTCTGTCTACACTGAACTATGAAGAAAAACACTTCTAAAGTGACTTGTGAGATATGTGGACACTAAGTCCTGAGACAGTTAAAAATCAAGCAGCTTTTGGAGAAAGAGGAGGTAATGATTATGAACCGGGGTGCTGGGAAGTTTCTTTTCTCTGGAAAAGTTTGTGTGCCTAGTTTCCACTCTACAACTTTTACATAGTTTTCCAACCAATGAGACCATGAGCACCCTATCTTCTCAACATCTTTGGTGTTACTCATATGTCCTTTCATTGGTTGCTTTACCTAGCATCACTCAAGGAGGGATTAAAAACAGAGGTCTAGCTTTAGGTTTTGCTCCCCCTGGTTCATTTTCTACTTTATTGGCATGGGCTTGTGAGAGCAAGGTGAAGAGTTTCGAATCTTATGCAAATAGTTTCTGGGGTCTTACTGTTTTCCTCCAATTTGTATAGTTCCATAGGACATGAAAACTTTAAAACTAGAAGGCAAATAACAGCCATGTTCTGGTTCTGGATGAAAGCATGAACACTCAAATTCCTTCTCTCTCCATAGGTATCTGAGCATATCTGTATGGGGATGGGGTGGGGTTTGGGGGCAAGGCTGGGAAGGGGAGGAAGATATGGGTAGCAGGAGGGGGAGACAGAGTTGGACATGTAAAAAGACGTTATAAAGACGAGGTGAAGGAGACATAGCTGCTAAGGTGATACACATTTTTAGGTCACTGCACCTCACTATTTCACTATTTGAAGAAGGTAAAATTCCTAAAATGTAGGGGCTGGCATATAAAATGAGACTATATGTTTTTAGTGAGTTTGTACAGAAACTGTAATTAACTCAACTAAGAAACCAAATTAACTTAACAACTTCTGATGGAATAATTTATGTTTTTTTCCCAAATATTATTATTTCTTGCATTATATTATGTCATGTTATTGACCAGTTATTGGTTAGCAGTGATACTAGGAGAATTGGAAACTGTTTTGCTCAGATTGGTGACTCAAGACTATGTAATGTTCTCACTACTTTGGGGACGCATTTTTCCATGGGTCTGCTGTGTTTCTCCACGTCTTACAAGCAGAGGCTTTGTGCTAGATCAGGGGTTGGCAAACTATGGCCCACAGGCCATGTCCAGCCTATGACCTGTTTTGTATGGCTTGCAAAGTAAAGAAAGTTTTTGTTTTAAAGGGTTGTGAACCAACAACAAAAATGGTAACAATGTCAAGCACAATGAAGAAGATTATAGAGATTTATGTGTGGCCAGCACAGCCTAAAAATATTTACTATCTGACCTTTTACACAAAAATTGTCTTCTGTTCTCCATTGTCTTTTCAAGCATGTTTACAGAATGAACAGCTTTGAGAAATGTATATAGTGTCTCCCTCTGGAACAAAGAGAAGATGTCACTTGCCCATTTCCTTCTGCCCTGGGGGAATTGGGCTTTAGAAAGTCAGAGTGACAATGGCAGTACTCTGGCCACTGCTATTGCTGCGGGCAATAAACTGTCTTTTGCTTTTGATTTAGATGTCCCATCTCTTCTGCCAGCATCCACCATGGCAGGCTACCATTTTAGTTTTCAGGTATGATAAAAATCTCAAACCCTTCACAAATCTTGTCAACTACTTGAAAAGTTAATCTGGATTGAGAAAGAAAAAGAAAAAAAAGCCATATTTTTTGGCATGTTCACAAGGAATTCAAATATAACTACAGATTATCTACTCCTTTAGGAATATGAAAGGGAAAATATAAAGACAGGACTAAAAATTATATTAAGAAGACATATAGATCTTTTTGGATTTACCTTATATGATAAAGTTTTCTTGAACTCTTTACTGAAATAGAAAAAAAAAAGAATTAGTTATTCTAAATACCAAATATTAAGAGTAATCTTGAAGAAAATAAATTACAAATAAAAACATATATTATATTTGGAGAACATCAAATAATAATACTGAAGTAAAAACTATGCCAGTTTGAAATATCTTTATAAAAAGATAAAAGCATATTCACCACACTATGCTATTAATTTTAAAGATATTCTTTCACAGAGTGTTTAAGAGAAGACTGTCAGAGAAGCACAATCTGTTTTTTCATCTTCCTCTCAAGGGAACACACAGATCTATGTTTTAACATGGGAGTTTTATTATTATTCAGGTGTGGTGAGACCAACAGATCGGGAGATGATTGCCACTGAACACGTAACTTTTTTACCATGCTGTACAGGGCCACAGGGAACCACAGCACAGGGTCTGTCCGGAGACAGAGGGAGCTGGGTAAAATGTGGGCAAGGGCCTTCAAAGTGGTTTCCATGGGAAGGAACAGCTGAGGTAGGGTGAGCAGGTTTAGCACTGGCTGATTCAAATAATTTCAGAAGGGCTCTTGGTCATACAACTGTCCCTTGTAGTCTGGGACCTGGCTTGTACGAGCTGGGGATAGAGGCCTGGAAGTGTAAGAGCTCAATAAAGTAGGTAACTGGGGTTAAGGGCTCTGGATTGAGCCTTTCCAAGTCCTTTACTATCTCTAGGAACTGGTCGCTCTTAGTTATCCTTCAAAAATATGTACGTATGTACATTTTTGCACATGTATACATTTTGTATATGCTAAATTTACAGCGCCAATTTGTTTGTTTTACCAAGAGGATGGCTTTCCCATAAAGCAGTGAGAATTAAAATGTCTCCCTCTTCCATATTGGATAAGGACTACAAAATGCCTGCTAAACTTCCTGATTAGTCATCAACACTCATCAACATACACATTTTGTATATGCTAAATTTATAGGGCCAGTTAGTTTGTTTGAAATGAGTACTTGCTTCTACTTATTATAGAAACAGTATGATATCTATAAATTTCCAACTCTATCTTTGGTGATTGAAACAGGTGTTCTACATAAGACAGCAGTTCCAAGGAGAAAATGTTACTAAATCTATAGGGTGTAAAAAAGTTGACACTAAATTGAAACTTTCTAGTCTAGCTTAAGTTACACTATAGATTGAACAAGGCCACCAGCATTTTTAAGAATCTTTACAGTGCTAGACTTACAAATTTCTTGATGAGTATAAAACATACATTTTATCAACATGGGTATAGAACAAAATAAAATTTCAAGGGTGGCGCCTGTGGCTCAGTGAGTAGGATGCCGGCTGCATATACCGAAGGTGGCAGGTTCAAGCCTGGCCTCAGCCAAACTGCAAAACAAAAAAATAGCGGGGCTCTGTGGTGGGCGCTGGTAGCCCCAGCTACTCCGGAGGCTGAGGCAAGAGAATCGCCTAAGCCCAGGAGCTGGAGGTTGCTGTGAGCTGTGTGATGCCACGGCACTCTACTGAGGGCTATAAAGTGGGATTCCGTCTCTACAAAAAAAAAAAAAAAAAAAAAATAACAGCTATAAAATAAAATTTCAAATTGCTGAATAAGCCTCAAGTTATACTTTATACTTTGTTTTTCAACAGTTCCTTTGGTTTTTCTCTCAATTTGTTGCAAATTGTGATAAAGAATAAAACACTGAAAGACAAAGAATACTATTACTTGTATTTTGTTACTTTAAATTATCTATGTAGAAGTCTTTAATATAATTTTTAATGGAAATTTTCTAAGGTTTTTAAAGAAATGACACAACTGATCAGAAGACTTTTTTGACATACAATGAGATAAGTTTCCCAAAACTCACATATTTAATCTATCCCACAATTAAAGTGATCATCATGATTCTCAATCACTGAATCAGAATATGAAAATGTCACAAGGACGAAGAGGATGGCCTTCCAATAAAGCAGTGAGAAGTAAAATATCTCTCTCTTCGATATTGGATAAGAATTAGAAAATGACTGCCAAACTTCCTGATGAGTCATCAATGCCAGAGGCAGTATTTAAAAATACTAATGCTACTATTGTTACCAGCAACAGTTCACATTTATTGAGTGCTTACTCTATGCTCCTTCTAAGGGCTTTACACTTCTCACAAAATTGGTGATTGAGAAAGATCTTCTACCTTAAATTCTCACAAAAACTTTAAGAGCTTTTGTAGATGAGAAAACACTGGCGAAAAGTGTTTTAAGTCATTTGCCTGAGCTGAAACAACTCCCAAAATGATGAGGAGGTGGTACGTGCACAGAAGCACAGAACTTCCAGGTCCTAACACTTCACCATATACTCCACTGGTCTCATGGAGAATGTCTTTAATTTAATTTAGAAGTACATACAGAAGTGCTGAAGCTCACAGACTTCTAGCTGGCTGATTCCTAGACAGACTTGTTTCTAAATGTCTCCAAGAGCTGAATCCTGGGGAAAAATCAGGGACAGACAGAAAGTACTTCCTCTCTTTCTTACACAATTTATAAACAATATTTCCACTGCAGAAAGAGGAAATGAGTTCAAAATGAAATGTCATTGTAACTTTACATCAAATAAGTTTCATGTGCTGGTTTATCTCCATAGTGATGCCTTAGGTAGAATACTAAATTTCACCTTTTTGGAAAACTAAATTTTGAGGTGTTCTGAATGAAACCATAACAGCAAGGGCACGCAATAAAGGAAGCCCGAATTTTGATGCAGTGGTCAATCACCATGTCTGTTGCCACTCCACAAGCATGCAGCGCCACCTGGAAAATAAAACCAGACCTCAGTACGATGGTCTTTTGTAACAAACAAAAGTGCCACTTCAGTGCCTTTTAAATAGTTCTGATTTGTATATACCAAAGGACTACTTAGCTATTCATATTAATTGAGAAATTTAAGAAAATTAAGCAAAGTTTACAGTTACAAATGGAACATTGCAAGTGAAGAATAAGATTCATTCAATGGAAAATCTGACACAATTTTAACATGGAGAATTTGGTATATACATATGTAAGCCAGTGCTTTTGCTGATTATGGATTTAGTTCAGTTGTAGCATGTGCCATTAACAATAGATTTGAAATGGGAATTTCTAGTCTACAACTAACCTTGGCTATGAGGCCCTGGACCACTGAAAATTTAACTTCTTTGCGCCTTAGTGTCCTCCATATAAACTACGGCTGTTATTGACATACTGCAATGTTGTTGCAAAAGTTAAATAAAAATGTATTTGAAAATGTTTTGCAAATGCTATATCTAATTAGTCTTGTATTTTAAAAAACGTGATTAAAAGTCATATTTATATAGTACCTTTCAAGGTGTTTTCATATAACGATGACACTTAATACTGAATGATCAATTACATGAACTACTTTCAATGAGTTTTTTAAAGAGAAAAGAATGAAATTATGAATTAGAATGAGTAGGGCTTCAATAATTTGTGAAAATAAAAATAACTAAAAACAATTTAAAAATGTATTCAAAACACACATCCATAAATTTAACTATACTTATTACATTCTAAAGCAAAGATTATGAAAAAAAGTATTAGGCTTAAAAAAGCAAAACAGAACACTATGCAAGAAAATCAGATGTGAGGATCCTAAAAGATGAATAAAAATGTATTAACTTTGTCAGAAAAATTCTCACAACTCCATTTCATTCTGGAGAGAGACAAATTATATTGGATTATAAATTTCCTTCTAGGGACAGATCTCACCACCCTCATCAAGGTAGGGAGAAGCGCTCAAAATAAAGAGATTTTCTGGAAATTTCTGGATGTAAAGTTTTATAACCAGATTCTTTTTTGAATTAGAAAGCTAAAAAGGATACTATATTGAGAAGAGGAAAGCAAGATCTGTTCTCAACCCTCCTCCTTCTACACTTCTCCTTTGCTTTTAGACTTAACATTGCTTAAGAAGTCTACATTCTCTATCTCTGCTGTCAGCCTCCCTTTCCTATTTCACTCTAAAACAGAACCTAGGAAGGTTGCTTTCCGGTGAAGGCGGTAACAACTACAGGGAAAGAAAAAGCGCACAACTTTGATTTCTCATCTGCTCCTTGTATGTAGTCAGCTTTTCAGAGTAAAAATCAGGCTAATCCTTAATTTCATGAGTAGCTAGAGATAATCTCATAGTGAAAATTATACATGCATTTTCCCCTCAAAGAAAACCTACTATTTACATAATAGGTTATAGATAATATAATAATTATCTGAGAGCAGACATTTACTGAGTGTCCTCGATGCTCTGGCACTATGCTGAGCTGGGCGATGGCACGCACAACCACGCTCACAACAGCGCTGAAAGATTTTACTTTCTCCATTTCAGCAACAAGGAAACTAAGACTTTGGGAAATTAAGAACTTGCCCACAACAAAACAGCTACTGAAGGGTAGGATCTTGACCCCAAATCCTGACCTCATGCATTAATTACATCAGGCTGCTTCTCTGCAAAACCCTCTAAAGGCTTTGAACCAAGAAAACCTTGGAGAATGTATTTTTCTAAGTTTTTTACTTGGGTTCACATTCTTTTTGCTACATGCGAAAGAATAAGTTTATTTCCCTCATTTAAACAAAATAACTAAATCAAAGAACTATTTACACAATAGGTTATAGATAACATAATAATTATCCACCAGTAATAGATTTTAGGTCTAAGAGGTTTTATTGCATGACATACTTCTAGTTTCCATGGTTATCAAATGCAAATCAGAAATAACCAGCAAAAAAACAAAGATAGGTAAATGTTACCATTTGATATGGAGATTTAGCATACAATTAAGGTGATTATTTCAAGCCAGGGGAGAAAAGAGGGACTTTTTAATATGTGATGTTGGGTTAACTTGGTAACTATATAAAAAATAAAAATTAGATCTTTTCCTCTCACCATACATAAGGAAAACATTTCAAATGGATTAGAGATTTAAAATGCAACAAGAAAGACAGAAGTGAATTCCTCCATAAGGGAGTGAAAAATACTAACTATAGCTGAAAAATCCACATATAATAAGGGATAAGTTAATAAAGTTGATAAAATAAAAAATGAAAAGAAAACATTTGAATGGCAACAAACCAAACTTCATAAGTAAAAAGACTAATGATGAAGTAGGACAAAATTTACAACTTAGAGCATAAACAAAGGGTTATATCCCTAATATAAAAAAGCACAATAATCTGATAATAAAATGAAGGCGAGATATGCACAAACAGTTCACTACCAAAAACATGCAGATAGTCCTTAAATAAAAGTTAGTCAATATGGCTTAAGATAAGTATTTATATTAAATACTTATATTAAATTAAGATATGATTTTCCACCTATTACAGTGGCAAAAATCCTAAAATTGTATGGCAGTCTATAGGTTGGACTGCAGGGAAATAATACTGTCATTTACTGCTGGTGGGAATACAAAAATGTCATGACTATTGAGGGGAAGTTCAGTAATATCTAGTAAAATTATATGTATGCAATCTCACTTCTAAAAATCTATCCAAAAGATACACTAGCAAAAATATAAAAAGATCTATTCACCGAGTTGATATTTGAAATAACCACAAAACGGACATAACCCAATTTTCCACTGAGAGAGGACTGATGGAATAAACACGGTGGAATGCTCTGCAGCTTTAACAATGAATGTGGACTATCTCCATCCTTGGCCACAGGGTAATTACCAGGAGATACTGTTAAATGAAAAGTCATGTTAAAAAATTCTCAAACTATTTTCAGCATTCATCATTGGTGGTTGTATCGTGTGTTTCTAGTACCCTAGTATGGGTAGGTGGGCTAAACAAATAAAAAATATGCTGGTGCCATTAAGAAATATTAAATATTTTAGCATGGGAGAAGAAAGAGATATAAATGAGGCAAAGTTAAAGCCCCATTCTCCTGAGTTTAAATTGGAAGTATCAGTATAAACTCACGATGATTTTGTTAAAAAAAAAAAAAAAGTATTCCCCAGCTCAGATCACTAAAAAGCCTATAAACAAAGACCAAACCAGCGGCAATGACCATCACCTAGATTTCAATATTTCTGATGCCTTTTTTTTCCTTTAAAGAGCAGAGCTCTTTGGAGAAAAAGCTAATATACAAGGGAAGAAATATACAAGATGAGCTGTTATACCCCATAAGAAAGGAAGCTCTCAAACACCACTGACATCTTGTCAAAAGGACTCAGGCTGAAGAAACTCTCTCTGAACTAAGATGGAAACTTTCAGTATCAATAAAAATAGTAACTGCAATAAATTGAAGTATTTCAAATATTACATTGATGAGTCAATAATGATGCTTTAAAAAAACCCCTAATTTTTAGTCATTTTTGGTAGATGGCCAACTCATTTTGAAAACTGGAAAATATAAGGAAATAATCAAATTTTATCTGAACTTTCCTATGTGAACTATTCCTCAGGGTAACCAAAGAGTTGAATACAGAAAGTAAATGAAGAGGGAATGATAAAATTAGAATTTCACCATTTTGTAATCTTTATTGAAATAAGGGAGCTACAGCACAGAAGAGCTCACAAGTCTTATCATGTGCTGACTTGACTGCGTTCTGCCATTAAAAAGAGTTCAAACAGAAACACCACAGGAGGGCGGGGGACAGTCAGATAGGGGAAAATCAAGAAGGGTCTTCTGGAAGAGGTAGCCTTTGAGGAGGGCCTTATAGGGTAGAAGGGATTTCAAAGGCTGAGTAGTAAAAAGCAAAGAGTGAAAAAGTAGATGGTATTTTCATGAGAAAGAGAGTGGCATTATACTAATATTAATAATGTAAAATTTAGCATTTATTAACACACTATGCTAAGTGCTTTCCATGTACTTAACACAACAGCCATGGAGTAGGTACTATATATTTTTTGACTTTTTGTTGTGGTAAAAAATATATAATATAGAATTTATCATCTTAACCATTTGTAGGTGTACAATCAGTAGTGTTAAGTACATTCACATTGCTGTGAAACAGATCTTCAGCATTTTTTCATCTTTCAAGACTGAAAGGCTATATCCATTAAGCAATTCCCCTTTTCTCCTTTCCCATGGACCCTGGTAACTACTATTCTATTTTCTGTTTCTATGACTTTGACTACTTTAGATACCTCATCTGAGTAAAACTACACAGTATTTGTCTTTTCCTGACTAGCAGCGTAATGTCCTCAAGGTTCATGCATTTTGTGGCATATGACAGGATTTTCCTCTTTTTTAAGGCTAAATGATATTCCATTGTCTGTATATACCACATTTTGTTTATTCATTCATCTGTTGATGGGCACTTGGGCTGCTTCCACCTCTTAGCTGTTGGGAATAATGCTGTGATGAACATGAGTGCACAAATATCTAAGGAGGTATTACTTTAAGATGAGAAAATTTAGGCGCAGAGAGGCTAAGCCTTGAAATGACAATTTCACAGCGAAATAGCATGTATTCAGTACCTACAAGATAGCAAAATCATGACATAGTATTTTTTCTTTATTTATCCCTTTCTTTTTCTTGATTTAATACTTTACGTAGTTCTTATTATCTTCATTTACAACATGTCCAAGGTCCCTAGTTAGCAAGCATTCCAGATGAACTCTAAATCCAAGTCTGACTTCAAAGCTCATACTCTTTCCGTTATATCTATGCCCTCTTCAACCCAGATCTTTGGGGCTGGAGGGAATCTTTTTTTTTTATCTTTGACAAGTTTATTCATTTATCCAATGAATATCAATTAAGTATGTAAATTAGATCAGAAATTGAGCCAAGCTCTGGAGGTAAAAAGAACAGAAATAATCCCTCCCTCATCATGGGTTTGTAGTCTGTTTGAGAGACCAAACATTAAAGAAGTAATTAAAGATACGTATGTACTATACAGGTGTATTCTAAAAATATAGAGCAATGTATTGCGTTGTGTGTCATGAAAATAAGATAAGGCTTATTAGGGAATGGTGAACCTTAATATTTCTTATATCATAAATTACCTAAAGAAATTCCCATCAGGAAAATGCTACTTTTCTACTGAATTTACGTTCTTCCTTTTATCAAACAATGGAAGCAACTGGAGGGAATGTTAAAGACCATTGAAATAGTGAGTTTCTTATTATCTGCACCTTTCTCTGTTTACATACTGAATTCCAATAAAAAGGAGATAAAAGCCAAGGTAACGCATGTTCTAGAGTAAAGGTAAACGCTATTGATCCAGATATTTGCTACAGAATTAATAAATTATAAAGGCCCTTTCCTAACATTTTGTTACTTCAATTTATCTATACATGATAAAAAATTCTAAGTACAATACCTATCATGTAAATCACTGAAATAAAACTCAACAGCAAATAAACATCAATCTGCACATCTCTGTTACATGTAGTAGTAAGTAAATGAAATTAATCATCATGCTCATAATGTCTTTGAACTGGCAGCTCACAAAGCAAGACTGTATATTTTCATTCTTACATAATGAAAATGGTATAGTTGATTCTTAAAGAAACGAGTATATGTTGATTCTAAATTTAAGGCCTATTTTGAAATATAATAAGCTTATACTTTATTCATACTTTAATAGGATATATTTATGATTCCATTAGACTCCTTGTCCTTCTTTTGCTAAAAGATTCATTCAACATTTATTGAGCATTTTCCCAGCTCAAGCCATGCACATAGGTATCATTATTCTCCATTTTACAAGCAAAGAATCTAAGTTTTAAAAAGGTTAAGTGGCTGCTCACAAGTGATGGAACCAATTTTTAAGCTCAGTATGTCTAACTCTAAACCAGACTTTATCCTAGTTCTCTGTGCTCCTATTTGTTCTTTTCTTTCGATGTCAGCAGGGAAAAGGGAGTCACTGAATGGACTCTAGTTCCAACTCTCACATTAACTTGCTATGTTGCTCTTTCCTTTTTGGGGCCTCAAATTCTCTACCTGTAAAACAAGAAGGTTGATTTGAATGATCTCTAATCTTGCCCCAGCACAGTCATGCTCTAAGCCTTTACTTCTCAAAGAAGGATTCTTAACTACAGGTATTTTAGACAGAAGCAGGCTTGGTCCTAACGCTAACTGGGTATTTATAACATGATTTATTGTCTTTCTATTATGGAAGAAGAGTTGGATTTTTTTGCACATTATACACTCTCTTTCCCTTTCCTATCCTCTTATAACGGCTTTTTTTTTTTTTAATTATTTTTTATTGAGTCATAACTGTGTACAATGATCCAGGCTTGGAGTACAGTGTGCGGGCTTCCCATACAATCGGAGATATTTTTATCCACCTGATTAATGTAACATTCATGATATTTTCTCATTTACTATGTGTTCACTTTAATATTTAGTAAAGCTGATAGTATCATTTTTTAAGAAAAGTATTTTAACAGTGTTTTTTAAAATACCACTTTTTCTTTGTGCATTATTAAAGGCTACTGTCATGCAAATTCTAGTGATGAAGACAACTCAAGCTTAAGGTATTTCCTACTATAGGAGCACGGGCACAGGTAGTCTTTTTTTACCTGTTTAAAGCCATATCCCAGGTTGTCACCTGATCAAGTGAGAATAGATTTCCATTAACAAGACACTATCCTTCAAGAAATATCCACAGCTTACCTTGAACTAGGAAAAGACAGAAACTGCTGTGACACAGCACATAACTATTTCCTTTAGTTTTCTGAAGAGCATCTTTTGTCGATAATAGGCAGTTGTGAGATCCTCCAGGGGAACACTGGGTTCGTGGGAAATGACGGATGAACAATTCAGTAAAAATGTGAGCAAATACTCTTTACGCTTCCTTTATCCTTTAATATAGGAACATTTCATGATTCCTGAAACACACTTTCATAGTTAAACACAGTAATAACCAAAGACAAAGAATAATACAAAAATTGCTTTTATCCTAGAGTAATGACAACTATAAATATGATTCAACATTTTAGTAACTACTTTCTTGTATGATAGATCAAACAATATGTTAAACGCATACCTTTTTAAAATCATTTTTAGAGACAAGATCTTGCTTTGGGGATGGTTTAGAGACAGAATTGTGTTACACTGCATGGTCGGGCCTCCAACTCTTGGTCTCAAGTGATCCTCCTACCTCAGCCTCCTAAGTGGGTATGAGCCAGTAGATCTGGCTCTAAATATAAATTTAATAACTTAAATGATATATGTATTGTTTGACAATAATTTTTGTCTATTATCATTATTAAAGCTGTCACATATCAATAGATACATTTTAAAATGAGATTTTTAATGTTTAAGTTATAGTTCATTATAGAAATGTATCATAAGTTAATAAATCAGTCTCCTATTATTGATCAGGCTGTTCACAATTTTTACCATTATAAAAACGCTATGTAATTAAATATTAATGCTAATTCTTATCTTTCACCAGTGTAAATTCCCAGAATTAGAACTGCTGTATGCAGGTTTTAAGGCTTTTGATCATTTTTAAGGTCTTAAGCCAAGACATAATACATTTTTTTCATGTTCTTGTAACAACAGTAGAAATTAATTATGAGGAAGCAAATCTAACATCTCTGGGTATTATTTCGCTTCCCTTGAAAGTGCTCCTGAGCCTTTCAGGAACTCTAGCAAGAGATGTCCCTCCATCACTCCATCATCTGTTTATTGAATTTCTGCTGCATGCAAAGGGGCAGATAAGTGCCAGCCACACACAGCAAGTGGGATTTTAGCAGCGTCCTGACTGTCACAGAACTCACAGTCTAGTACAGAATGTAAATAAATAAACAGGAACTGCAGCAAATAGTATTTCTCAATGTAGAGTGAGGAATGTTGCCCCCAAAACTTATCAGAATTGCCCCTGAGGTTATTTCTTCTTCTTCTTCTTTTTTTTTTTTGAGAGAGGCTCACTGTGTCACCCTGGGTAGAGTGCTGTGGTGTCATGGCTCACAGCAACCTCAGACTCCAGGTTTCAAGGTTTCCTGCTGCCTCAGCCTCCCAAGTAGCTGGGACTACAGGCGCCCACCACCTAGGACGACAGGCATGAGCCACCCTGCCCAGCCGTCTGAGGTTATTTCAGATCTAGTATTCCTGAATGAGGTAGCCAAGCAAATAAAGAATACAAACAGATTATCCAATGTACTCAGCCCTACTATGAAGCTAATCTATAGCTTTCATATGAAGGCTAAATTTGTGCGTTTTTTAAAGCCACTGAATTAGTGATAGTTTGTTACAGCAGCCACAGGAAACCAGTCAACAGATAGGCCACACCGTAGAGCTGTACCAGGCACATAATTAACACAAACATTTGTTTACTGTTGTCCTTGTTGCTATTTCAGTCTTTTTAAGGCATTTGACTTAGTTTTCAAAGGAATAAGAATCTTGTTTCTGTATTTACGTTGTTTTGATCTATACAATATTTGATAACATTACATGTCTGCATTACAGGTGCTACAAGCACGCTTAAGATGAAATGAAATGGACTCTTTATAAGTGCACAGCCTATTCTGCCTCTGTCCCTCCGCCAGTCCCACCTGCCCAGTATCTGCAGAGGGCCACATGTGGCCTGAGTAACAGGCTCTCTTGCCCTCTATTGTATTTCTTTCTAACTTGGTCCCTGAGGTCTCCCTCTGGAGAGTGGCTATGAACTCTAGCCCTGCCTCGATGGGGCTCTGGGGAGGTGGTTGTGGGTGTTTGCAGTGTGCCTTTTGTAGGATGCTTCTTTATCCTGGCAGTCGGCCTGATGCCCAAGTGCCCGACCCCTGACCAGGTGTCCCTCACAGGAAGTTGTTTACACTTCAGACACCCTTGTGGCTCTTGTCTAGTCTGTGCCCATTTTATTCCTCCCCCAAGACGGCCACTGTGTAGGGAGCCCTGACCTGGAAAGAAGTTATGTTTACAGGCATCGGCCAGGTGCGACACAGAGGAGGTCACACAACAAAACTCACAAAAAAACAGAAGGGTTTTTATTACTTGCCGTTCCCAGAGAGAAGGCCACACACTCTCGTGGCCAATGAGAAGCAGGGAACCATCAGAGATGAGAGTTCCTGACCAGTGGGTGGGGAGCAAGCAAGTGAGGGGAGACAGAGAACTCAGGGCCAAAGCCTTTATCAGCAGGGTCCAGGGTGTTACCGAGGCAGTTTTCCTATGAGGAACTCTAATTGGTCTGGAGTGCAGGCACAAGGTGGGTGGATGTGTGCTGTGACTGGGAGGCAGACCTCAAGGCGCGCGCGCACACACACGATCCATGCAGGGCACGGGGGTCAGCAGGGCCATTGAAGTGGGCTGTCTCTAGCTGTAGGCAAGTTGTCACCAGCAGGTAGTTGTATAAGGCAGCTGTCTGGAGCAATTACACTGGGGAACTGGGCGAGGTGGAGAACTGGAAACTACCAAGGGTAACTACACCCTGCCTCTGGTAGGAGAAAATTAAAACCTAAATTCAAGCAGGCATGGTGGCTTACACCTGTAATCCTAGCATTTTGAGAGGCTGAGGGGGTTGGGGGTGGATTGCTTGAGCTGAGGAGTTTAAGACCAGCCTGAGCAAGAGCAAGACACCATCTCTACTAAAAATAGAAAAATTAGCTTAGTGTCATGGCAGGCACCTGTAGTTCCAGCTACTTGGGAGATTGAGGCAAAAGGATTGCTCAAGCCCAAGAGTTTGAGGTTGCTGTGAGCTATGATGCCACAGCACTCTACCTAGGGCAACAGGGTGAGACTGTCTCAATCACTCAATCAATCAATCAAATAAAACCCAGATTCAAAATGGATGCTAAGGCAACATGGACTTGTAGGAACTCACTACAGCCTCTGGCGTCAGCTGTCTTCTCCAAAGGTATCTTCTACAAGGAGATCAGAGGGAGGAAGGAGAGTAAAGTCTTTATGTTTGCTCCCCAGCACTGCCCTGCTGGCAACAGGCTGCACTCCTCTTTTGAATGCCAGGACTGCCTCTGGGACACGGGCTGCCTTTGACCTCTGCCTGCTCTTGCCCCTCAAGGCCCAGAAGTGTAAAAGCCTTCTGCTGTTGTTCTTCTTGGGAACTTCATCCTCTTTAAATGACAGTGCCTTTGCAAATTCACTGAACTCCCCACAAGCACCCACAGTGTGTGTACTGCCCTGGGTGATAATACAGTAAAATATGCATACATTTCCACAGCAGGGAGCAGAAATGCCCAGGAATAAGATAAGGTCCTTGGGTGGCTTAGTAGCCAAGAGTGGTCAGCACGCTTTGGGCATGGAGGAAAGGTATTAGCTGGGGGGTGGGGCGGGGTTGTTTGGTATTTTGTGTTTGGGCATTGTTCTTGTTTTTGTCTGCGTTTAGCTGTGATTACAAGTGTTCTTGCTTTTGTCTTGATTCATCATGGTCCGAGTGGCCTTGTCTGATGTTGATGGTCTGTGAAATTGTCAATGCTCACCAGGTCTAGCTGTCAGTGCTAGGCCAGCATCTCTCAGCCACTCCCTGGCTGTCCAGGAGCTGATTTTCTGTTTTACAGCCTTTTTTGTGTGAGGCTGACATATGATCTGTCTTAGAATCACCCACAGAGCTTTTCAAAATGTAGATCCCAAAGCCCTGCCCCTGGAACTACCGAATCAATCGTTAGGGGTAGGACCCAGAGTCCATATTTTTCATCAGCATGCTGCATCATTCTGATATAACTCAGAATTTGAAGTCTGCTGGACTAAAAAGAGAGATGTCGCAGACTCAGGTTCACAAACCTAGATTTGTAGAGAATATTCACAGTGTGAGACATCAAGCTCTAAGCTGTTAGTTTTAAGTTTAAATTTCCATTAGTGCCAAGTTCCAGCCCCTGGATGTTATAGAATTTTAACTCAGTGGAACCAGCCTTTGAATTTACAAGGTTATCTGTGCTTAAACATTTTGTGCCAGCTTTAGAAAAACCTCAACTAGGGAGGTCAACCTGTAAATGATAGAAGGGGCTGATTATCTATTACCATAAATCAATAAAATCTAGACACCAGTAGAAAGGCTGCTGCCAAACAGTGAGAGAGAGGGAGAGAGAGAGAGAAAAAAAAAACACACAAGGAATTCCTTCCACATTCAGTGGGATCATTTGCAAGGGTAAACTCAAATCCCAGAGACAGAGCTTTTCACACGAGCATGACTGAAATCCCATCTAATGAGACAAACTATAGATCAGAGATGAGATACCTTAACCATAAAACGTCTAGTGAGATCAGTGTAAATAAAAACACAAAAATATTTTTCAAAGGGAAATCCTCAAGAAAGAATGTAAAGAAAGCGGAAATGAAGAAGTTAATTTATTCTAAAACCACAACTAGAGGAACAGTTGGCATTTTCACGTGTCAGGGAAACAGCACCAAAAGTGTAACTGAGACAGAGCGTAATAACGAACTTGATGTTGACCCTGATTCTGAGGGACTGGTGAAATCTGGCTCATCATGATGACAAGAACAAGGAAACATGAGGCACTGCCACTGCCACTAAGTCCTGTTTAGTAAACCTTTTTCTTTTCCATTCAATTTTTCTGCTCTTTAGATGTAGAAGAACTGAGTTTGCCATAATCAAATAACTCCACCAAAGCTATCCTAACAGGAATTTATGTAATGAGTCTTTTAAGCCTGAGTAATGTTTTTTGCCTTAAAGTCTATTTTGTCTGCAATCTCCACAGGCAGAGTCTGCATCTATAGCTCATTACCATCACTCTGATGATAATGTTACGTTTCATCAATTACTTGGGAGCAAGGTCAAATTTAGCAGCCAAATCTCCCCTTTAGCGAGGCCATCAAGAGCATATCTATCACCCTCTTCCCAAGGTCTCTTCCCCCTGCAAAAAGCCTCAGTGTTCACATCTTCTCTCTCTCTCTCTTCCCCCTCCCTAATATTCCTCTACCTTCTGTCCACTTGTCACAGTATTGCCAGTTGCAAAATCCTGCTTGATTCAGGCCCTGATTAATTTATTCATTTAGAAAGGACAATCAAGATAGTGAGAGAAAATCATGAAGACATATAGAAGGGGAAAGGAAGAAACTGCATGTAAGACAGAAAAGATTATCTGTTTTGGTTATATAGATATTAAAAACTAGAGGTACATAGTTCTCTTAAAATTTGAGTCCATGGGGAGGATATTTTTTATTAAGAATCTGATTATACAAGCCATGACACTGAGGCTTATTTTAATTAAAGAAAAAAATTTTCAGCCAAGCCAAAAATAAGTAAATATAAAATAAAGTAAAACAAACAAAGAAACAAACAAACAAAAAATCAAAGCCAAAACAACTAACATTTTAAAAATCATTTCTATTTCCAAAATTTGGCTGTATCATAGAGTTGTTGGCCAATCCAAAGTTTTCAAAAATTATTTCAGTTTTGTAAGCAATTCACTTGGAAACCCTACCATGTAGCATGATTCTTTAACAGTTGGTTCAGGTTTTATATTTCTTTTGGAAAGTTCAGCTCGATTTCATAATTCATTTACTGAATTTACTTTCTAGAATCAGTACATGAAAATTCAACTTCATAAACACTGAACAAGATAAAAATGATCTATTTAATCATTTTCCAGAGTGTATTTATAAATTAACCATGCTTCTGAATAAAAATTACATTCCTTAAAAAAAAAACACTGTCAAATTTAATTCTTTTTTTAGTAAGGTAGTAACCTTTGTGAAATGCAAAACTTACAGACGATGTAGCACTTTAGATAGCCTGCCACCAACCCCTGAATTTCTTCATATATTTTTTGATCTATGTGTTAAATATAAATATATTTAAGACATATATATTATTATGACTATGTATATAGTCATAATATACATTAAATATATTTAAGACATATATATTATTATTATACACAGTCATAATAATATATATGTCTTAAATATATACATTTATATATATAGTCTATGCTGTTAAATATATATGTTTAAGACATAATATATATGTCTTCCTGGTAAATTTTTTTGATATTATTTTCATTCATAAAGATGTGCTTTGTCTCAAAGACTAATTTGTTTGATAGATATTTCTACAATGGCTTTCCTTTTAGGATAACTTGTCTAATAATTTTTTTCATCCTTTAACTTTAAACCTTCTGTGCCATAATGTTTTAAATATGTCTGTTTTACATAACTACATTAAAAAAATACCAACCTGGGCACCTTTACCTTCTGAAGACTGAGTTTAGTCCATTTATATTTATTGTAATTAAATACATTTGGTTTTATTTCTACCATCTTATTTTATGCTTTCAACCTGTCATATTTCCACTTCCTTCCCATCCCACACATGAATCAGGGTATCCTCAAAGTTACATTTATTTAACTGTAATCAGGTATCCTTTAAGTTACATTTATTTCAAATTATATGGGTAATGGACCTTTATATTTTATCCACTGTGTTTCTTAACTACTCTTTTCTATTTTCTGTCTCTTTATCTTACTATCATTCCCAGTGACCCACTTGTAGAATTTGTATTTCACATACTCACAACTCTAAGCATTGTGGTAAAGTTCTGATTCCTAAAGAATGAACGTTGCCATTGGGGGATATGTTAAGAGTCCCATTTTACTTTAAATTGTATGGCTGCCATCAGGTCTCTGAGGAATTTTCATCTCAAGTGACCAACAGTCAAAGGAAGGACACGCCACCCTTCCAGGGCTAAGTTACCCTGATCACCTGGAGGATATACAGCTTGTACAGCTGCTATTAAATAATGAAGAAAGGGATAATGTTTCACACACACATGAACCATTGAGGAATCTCCTGATGCTTGCTGCTGAATTTGGATGGTTAATGGATAAGTGTAGTAGACTCAGCCTCAGAAGGGCACTGTCATCTGAGGTGTATATCCTTAGGGTTTCCATAGATAAGCTACTAAGCCCATGAGAGGTACCTGCTAAGAGCACAGAGAATCTAGAATGGGTAATAGAAGGACATGATGAAAACAAAGCTCTTGACGCAGTTTGATAGTTGTTCCTTGAATAATGCATGAGTTAAGATCACTGACCCCCCCAGCAGTTGAAAGTCCATGTATAACTTTTGATTTCCCCAAAACCTTAACTTCTAATAACCTACTGTTGATCAGAAGCCTGAATGATAACATAAATAGTTGACTGACACATATTTTGCCTATTATATGTATTATATACTGTATTTTTATAATAAAGTAAGCTAGAGAAAAGAAAACATTATTAAGACCATCATAAGGAAGAGGCAATGTATGTCTTGTTTTTTAAGTGGAAGTGGATCATCATAAAGGTCTTTATCCTCCTTGTCTTCACATTGAGAAGACTTGGAAAGAAGAGGAAAAGGAGGGGTCTTGTTGTCCCAGAAGTGGCACAGATGGAAGAAAAATCTATATATAAATGGACCCATAAAGTTCAAACCACTGTTGTTCAAAAATCAACTGCAGTTGCAGCAGTGGGGAGTGCTAACTTTCTCCTCTAACTCCTTACACGAGATTGCTTGGGAATTGAGACCAACCAGAAACCTGATGATGCTCTTCCCAGATGAGACACACGTGTCACAGAATGCAAATGTAGATATGTCTGAGCAGTTCAAGGGGGTGGGCTATAGTGGACACTGTTCTATGCTGCTTGATGTCTCCATCTCCCCTCCCCATTTCAGGGCCAACATGCTCATTTTCTTGATGCCATATGCTTGGCTGCTGAAGTTGCACTTCTGTTTCCCTCTGGAAATTATCTTTGGCCAAAGGGGCCCATCTTTCCCAAGTTTATGGTCTCTTCCCAAGGGCATCTTGTACCTAATGACTGGCAGATGTTAAGTTATAAAGGCCCAGTCTAATTGTTGTTTGTTTGTTTGTTTTTCCTTTCTGAATTTTTTTTGTTTCAGGTTAATTGAGGGTACAAAAAAATTAGGTTATAATGTTTGCATTTGTTAGGTAAAGTCCCTCTTATAATTATTTCCCATCCCTAAGTCCCAAGAGGTGTGCCATACACCATAACATTGTTCCCATTAAGTGGAACATCCTCCTCCTTCCTCCCGTTTCCCCGCCTCCTTTGTTCCCCATCCCCACCTCAAATTGGAGTTTTTCTCTTATGTGGGTGTGTATTAGATAGTCTACTGGCTTCGTATTGGAATTCAGTACATTGGATTCTTGCTTATCCATTCTTGTGATGCTTTACTAAGAAAAATATCTTCCAACTCTATCCAGGTTAATACAAAAGATGTAAAGTCTCCATCTTTTTTAATGGCTGAAGAGTATTCCATGGCATATATACTGTAGCTTGTTAATCCATTCCTGAGTTGGTAGGAGTCTAATTGTTTTGATGTAAAATAATTAAGGGCAATCCTAGCACCTAGTGGGATCAGCTGAGGCCTCTGTTGCAATTAGGTCAGAGTGTCTCCTTTTGGCTAATTCCACATCTTTCATATCCTCGAGGTGTTATTCTTAGAGCACTATCTCCTTCATGCAAATCTCCATCTCAGAATCTGTTTCCAAAACATTCTAATCAAGACATCATCTTGTTCAGATATTACTGCTATTATTGTAGATTGCTGGGTTTCGATCCTTCTGGAGGTTTTTGCTTATATCTTGGATTATAAGCCCATCTTCAGTGGAAACCTTCCTATGTTCAGTGAAAATTCTACTTGGTGGCTCAGACTATAGAAGTGTCACTTCATAGTAATTTTGTACTCACTTCCACCAGATACTCCAGTGATATCACTGTCCCAGGATTAATTTTCATGTAAATTTCTCATCTTCACAGTTCCCAAATAAGTTTAGGAGTATACATTCTATCTTCAATATAATATGAGGCAGCAGCCTTAGATTTTTATTTCTTGGGAAATAATTTATTTATTTATTTATTTATTCATTTATTTATTGCAGTTTTTGGCCGAGGCTGAGTTTGAACCTGCCATCTCCAGTATATGGGGCTGGTGCCCTACTTCTTGAGCCACAGGTACCACCCATGGGAATAATTTTTTTTTTCCTTTTTTACTGCCTAGAACACCAAACGTCACCATCTCCCTGTTAAGGTGAGCAGATTTGTTTTTTCCCTTTGTCCCTAAACACTGAGACTATATCACTTTGGGGATACCAGCTCATGAAGAGGTATATGTTCCCATTCTGTGTCTTATAGGATCTACCGCTTCATATTCTGGCCTGATTTTACGGTAAAAAGCAAACTACAAGCTACTACTGAATTTGATAACCACCCACAGGGAAGCTTCAGGATCAGAGCCAAAGCTTATAGCTCTTAATTTCAGGCACCTTGAAACTTCCATTTATTTTTTACGAGTTGATATACATTAATTACATTTTTCACATGTTCCAAATATTTCTTGGAGCTTAGTTTTAGCAAGAAATGGAGATCATGGGGACACTGACCTTGTAAGTGAAATAGGGAAAATAACAGAACTGAGAAGGAAATGAAAAAAATTCAAACCATCTCTTCATGTCCAGGACAGGCCCTGATTGGACTGTGCATTTCTTGAGAACAGAAATAGTTTCTTGTTTTGCTATTGAGTTCCCTGAATCTCTATAATCATGCTCAGCACGCATGAGATGTTTAGTAAATACTTGCTGACTAAATGAGTCAGCAATAAAACAGTTCTTTGTTAAATGAGCAGATATTAGAAATTGAGAAGCAAGAATATTTGTTGACCTTCCAACAAATATTTATTGAGTGTCTACTGAGATGTGGGGAGGCTTTAAATGAATATACTCATGAACAAAGAGAGAATAGGATGACCAAATGTTCTATTAGCCCAGGACAATCTCAGTTTATAACCATTGTCCCAGTGTAATTATTCATGACACTCTCATTTACTCTTAAAAGGGTCTCAGTTTAGATGATCATCCTAGCTATGACTGAGAGGACAAACTATACAAAAGAGAGAATCATTTGCTCAAAGAGTTGAAGAAAGGCATTCATGGGAAAGGCAAGACCAAGCTGGAAAATAGAAGATGGAACTCATGGCATATGTGATTGTGTAGCAGTGCCAGTGAGGAGAGCCTGACAGCCACACAGGACAGTGAATGCAAAGCAAGACACACAAAAGGCCTATTTTGATAGAGTAGCGACAGCAAAAGATAGCCTTAAAGGGGTAAGGGGCACAGACCATGCAGGCCTTGTGAGCATCTTGTGAATTTTGGAATTATCTTTTTTACCTATTTAATCAAAGATGGAGGTGAAGGAAATAGGAAATTTAGCATTTTGAAAAGGTTCCCTTTGACTACTATGTAGAGAACAGATTTAAGAAAGTCCAGGAAACTAGTTAGAAGGTCACTGTACTAATGCAGTTAAAAGATGATGTTTGCACTCTTTTATACATTCTTTATAAAATGTATAAATTCTTCAAAACTATTCAAAAATGACTGTTCTTGCATGCAAATAATCATAATTTTGGAGTTTGCCTCAGTAGATTACTAAAGTAAATTTTTTAAATGTCCTTTTAAATTAAAAAAAAATGTCCTTTTATATATTTACTACAATTTGATTGAACTGATTTTTAAGATTGGCCATAAATAATCAGCAATCTTTAAAAGCATTTTCAATGAATTGGTCAAGAGTCTGTGCCATTGGCCTTTTCAAATTCAGTACTCTTCCCAATGTCTTTATGACTCTTTAGAATAATCGCATTAATGAAATCATAACTCATAGTTGACTTTCAGAAAAGAAGATAGTCATTGTATGGTTAACCATTTAGAGGTCATGTAAATAACAAAATATTATATCATAAGAGACCTCTACAATTTTAAAACATTAAAGATTCCTGTACAATTTTAAAACAACAAAGATTCTAACCTGTAAAAATAATTAAATAAAAAGATGACAGTAGCTTGAAATAAAATGTTAACAGAAATGAAAATAAATTGATTTGAAAATCTAAAAGGAAAAATGAACAAAACCAAGAGACAGGGATTGCCTATAGGGAGGGAGAAATAGGGAAGTATCCAGAAGAGATTTCTGGGTGGATAGTGATGCAATTTACTGAGTGAGAGAACGCAGCTAATATTAAAATGTAGCACATTTATCTATCCATCCGTACATTTATCTCTTTAGGGAACCACCATTCACTGACACCTGGTATTTAGCATGTACTGTGGGTAATCACAAATATGTTTACTACGAAATATAATGAGTAAAAGTGTAGGAATGTGTATTTTTATCAGTTATCATACTTTCAGGTGCAAGTAACAGAGAACTCAAATCAAAACTGCTTATGCAGTGAGTTTATAAGTCCTGAAGTGGAGAGCTCCAGCTTGGCTGATTCAGTGATCTTGATGTCGTCAAGGATGTTGCTTCTTTCAATCTCTCCACTCTGCTGTTGTTAAGTAAGTTGACTTTCCCTGGACTAGTATCCTCTAGGTTGATGGTTGTAAGATTGTTACCCCAACTCCATGCACAGGAATCCATGATAGTGTTCAGAAGCAGAATGACTATTTTTCCCCATGCATTTCTTTTTCAAAGCTGGGAAACCTTCCCTATAATTCTTCCAATCTCAAATCTTAGTTCATAGAGAGATATTATGAGCTTATTACTAAGCAAGGACTAGCAAGAGCAAAAAAGTTGCCATGACTTGCCCAGTGAAAGGCATGGCTAAGCAGAAGAGGATGACTTGCCAAACAAATATGGGAGGTTGTTTATAAGGAAAAAGGATATTTTTTATGTTGAGTAGGCAAGCAAAGTCTGCCACATCTGTGGGGCAAGGAGCATGAAGTATTGCCTTAAAAGTGGACAAAGGAGTTCAGGAGATTGAAACAGAAGTCATCTTGGAGATTGGAGGAGAAGAAATATTTCCAAGGCTGGGAAAGGTTATTAGGTTTATGTCACTCTGAAGGTAGAACCTGAAGTTAAGATTACAGTAGCACTTAAAAGAATACTCACATAAATCCATCTTCACCCATTGATTTTCCTAATATCAGGGATCTCTTGAGACCCTCCTGGATTCCTTCAAAGTCATATAAATATTGTTTCCTATTGTTTCTAAGCTTCACTGAACTGGAAGAAGAGTGGTTGAATGGTGTTTTGCATAAAATACTAGAAATATTTTTTACTTAGCTCTGGCTCAATTCGAGCCTGACCTGTTTCTGTCATTACAGCTGGAATAGTTCTCCAGCTCTTGCCAGATTTGAAGTTGTCAGGATAATAATTTATCCATCTTGTTGTCAGATTCACAGCTAGTTTGCCCGACTCCAGGGGAATCTAAATGACTATCACTATACATGGTGTGCAACTCATATTTTAAACTCGTTTAATTCCAGACATCCTCCCACAGCCACATCCCAAATCCAAAGACTTAACAGACTACTGTTGTGGTACTAATTTCCCCTCTTGCAGAAACCTCTGGTACCGCCTGAGATCAGGTTGCCTCTAGTTTTCTTTAAATGAAATGACTTACAATGTTTACTGACCACAGTTACTAAATCAGTCCCCCAGGTCTCTGGGCCCAGAGCTGTCCTACATTGCCATATTCCTCTCATCCTTACTCCCCCAGACAACCATTCTCAGATCATTTCTGTACTTCAAAAGAGTCTTGATTTCCCAGTATGGTATGTATACTTTCTATTTTATCAAAGGTCAATTTGAAGCTTTTACTTTAACAACAAATCTGTTCTGCACTTTTCTGAAATCTACCTCCTTTAACATTTTATCCTTATAGTGGTTTTTTTTCAAGGTTTTAACTGGGAAGTATTAAATTACCCTCTTGATCTATATGAATCCCTTTCCTCTTCCTCCAAGGAATGCTTAGAAAGGAAGCCAGGTATGGGCAGATGTTAGGTTTTTCTCAAAAGCAGTCTGGGACAAATAACAAGACACACTTGTAGAGCAAATAAAAATATTAATAATGATTTGCAGGATAAGCAAGAGTGGTAATGACTGGCTTTGAGAGCATAATGTGATGGTTTTTTACAATTGTACTTATACTCTATTATTCTCCCATTTTTGTTGTTGTTGTTTGTTTTTTTCTTTAAAAGATTTTTGCACTGTATTAAAAAAAACCACAAAATAAAAAAGGGTTCACCCAACATATGTCCTAGAAGTCCCTCCAAGAGTCTCAGCACCCAGCAGCCATGGGGGCTGTGGCTCTGCTTCTCTGCTCAGCCCCTAGCTCATTACTGATCACTGGAGATGACTCGTGCTCTAGTTCTTCAAATCAAACCTGTTCTGCCAAATGCAAGACCCTGAATTTATCCAAACTGTAGAAACATGCTTTAACCACCCGTCCACCAAAATACCTCCCCTTCAGGTCAACACCAGCTTTAATTGCTGATTCCACGCTCTCAAATTCTAAAAATATCCATACTTCGTTGTCTGGGGCCCTAGGGGTTTCAAGTATCACACATTTTCTGACTTTGCTATATTTTTCACATTCTTCCTTGGTCTCAACTTCCAGGTCTTCATCTACCTCTCCTGCACCAACCACATTCCTTAGCAGGACCACTTTAATAGGACACTTGAGTATTTCAGTTAAAGGATTTGGATCCGACTTCTCGGTTACTTCTTTCTCCGTTGAGTCACCCACCATGATCTTGCCACCGCGCTTGCTGGGCTTCTCCACCGCCAGGGCAGTGCTCAGGCTCTGCTCGCGCTTCCCCAGGCCCCCGTCCTCCCAGAAGCCGTACTTCCGCATGATCTTATGTGCCACTGTGTCCCCATGTTAGCGAGGAAGGAGTTGCTGGGCCCAGTGGGAGACCGCGGTCTGTCCTGCTCCTCGTACATGGGGGTGGGTGGTGGGTGGGATAGCAGCCTTGGAAGATTGTGAGCGAGGTCACGAGTCCGAGTCCTGAATCCTCTTCGTAAGGAAAACCTCGAGCTAGCTCTTTGCCTTTCTCTCCCCAGAAGCGGGTGGCGCTATGGCAGCTCCGCCCATACTTCTTTCCTCCTCTCTCGCTCCTAATCCTCATCTTCATCAGCATCTGGATCCGGTCGTCTTGAAAACCCACTGGTTTCAACCCGTCTTTACGCCGCTTTCCCCTCTCTTCTCTTTCCTCCTGCCTTTCCAGCTCCCGCTGTGTCTGCCGCTCCTCTCTGCGGCGCTTCACTACTTTCTCGGAGTCGTTGGGGAACACACTTGTCAGCTAAAGGAATCAGAACCTCCCCGGCAGAAAACCCGCTGGGAACTGGTGTGGTGGTGTGTCCTGATCCGCCTGTCATCTCAGGAGATCCTCGCTTTAGGTCCATGACTTTGCTTTGTCCTTTGGCTCTTGGCCTGGGTCAGAGCTGCCTTCTTCACCTGAAGCTGAGACTGCGGCAGTTTGGAGTTTTTGGACGAGCCTTCTGTTTTCGAGTCTCTGATCTCCACTCCCAGGTCATCACACAGGGACATCGTTTCAATTTAATGCCGGCCCGCCCGGCTGACTCTACCCTGGCTGCCGCGGCAGGTGGCGCCGGGTGGCACTCCGCGGACACTGCCAGCGCGGGGGCCCACCGCGGCGCCCACCCTCCGGAGTCTATTCGTCCTTTCTCATTCCTTAGTCAGCATGCCTGACGACACCGCCCCAGGAATGCACTGGGAGAACATACAGCAAAACACTTGAGACTGTGACAAGCCTGGCAATTGCAAGCAGCCAGATGGGGTTTGGAGGGTGATGCAGGGTCACAGGGCACGCACACTAGGCTCTTTGGGCCTCCTTCTCCTACTTCCCTTTCCCTATCCTCAAAACCATACACATAACTGCTAGCGAATCAATTGATCAGAATATACTTACCAACTATCTATTGACATTGAGGGAGGTTATTCAAGAGATTCACATTTATTCACATTTTTAATTAGGTACAACAAATCAACAGAGAGCTAATTAACTCAGCCACTAAATGTTGTTTTCCTCATACCCCATAGAATTAATTTTACTGGATTTTACCATGCCACTTTATCACGTATTCATCCTTCATTGAAGGACATAATGAGAAATGGAGTTATGAATAATAGTCTACTGGCTGCTGGAATGTTGTTGAAGACATTGGTCATGACGTTATGCTATGTTTTTCTTACGAGGACTCCGTCTGAGGACTTGTGATTGATTTCAGTATTGGAAGTAGTCACATTTTTCCTGAGCAAGGCTTTTCTTTTTTCTCTCTTAAAAATTTCAAGGTCTTTGTGAATCATGTTACTAATTATATTTCTTTTTTTTGCATTGGCCACCAGGAAGCTCAGATCATAGTGTTGTGGCTTATCTCTCACAAGCATCTCTAACAAAGTCCATCTAGCACTTAAAGAAGTGTGTTTGTGTGTGTGCATGTGAGTGTCCTGAGCTTATTCTTTGCTCCATACTATTTTCCCATAAAACCTCTCTATACTACCCTAATAGCTTATTCATTTTTTTTCACACAATAGAAATTTATTTCTTATTCACCTAATTGTTGAATGCAGATATATGGCAGGTGGTCTTCTGTGGGGTAAATTGGGGGACCCATGATCTTTTACTCTATTGATCAACCATTCTGTAGGGCTTCCCATCCCACGCATGGAGTCAGCACTAGGAGGTCTCCTGGGCAAGGACTGTATGCTGCTGCTGCTTATGCTCCAAAGGCAGCTACACAGCCTTACAGGATTGTAAGGAAAGCTGAAAAACGTAATCTAGCATTGTGTCTGGGAAGATAGGTAATTGGGTACAGGAGATGACTAGCAATGTTTGTCACATAGCATAAAAACTAAAAATTAAATTTAAAAATGCCCTGCCCTCCATTTTCCCTAAGACATTTCTGCTAATAGCATTGGCAGAATTGTTGTTATTAGCAGAAATAACTGTTAATTATTCAGGCATAGATCCCCTGGGGTGATCAGGGAATCCATTCTTTATGACCTCTTTCTTTCTGTCTCTTCTCGTAGATCTTTCTACCATTGACTTAGTTCAGGTCTTTTCTACCTTGTGTCCAGCTTGTCAGAACTGCTACCTTCCCGGCCTAAGACAGAAGCCCGAGTCCCTGCTTATGGACTTTTCTCTGCTGCTTGACCTTGGCCAAGCCACTTAATCTCTCAATCTGTTCATATCTTATGACATGAAGATGATAATACCTAGCCCAGCTTTCACAAAGGTGCTTTGACATTTGAAAGCAGCAACACTTAGGAAAGCATTTCCAGGTGTTTAAAGGATTGCGCAAGGTGAGGTTAGCTACCTGGTCCACCAGTGATGGCTGAGCTGTATAGTGGTGTCACCAGATCCAAGGTCAGTTAATCTCACTAACTTGCTCATTGAGAAGTAGTTAAGAGCCCCACCAAGCTGTCAACATACAAATGCCTTTTCTTCCTTCCAACGGCTGATGTTTCCACACAGGATGGTTCCTGGCTGGGAGAGGCTCTGGGCAGAGAAAACAGTGCGGTCCTGGTTGCTGGGACCCTTCACAGTCACATTCTGAAAAGTATCAAACCTCAAAGGCAAGCTTCATTTCCATAGTAAAATTCTCAGGTCTGCCTTTTCTTCATGTACTCTATTTTTTCAGTTTTTAAAAATAGATAAGTGTCTAGGCATAATTTTTTCTATCTCATCCTTTTAAGAAAATGTTTTTGAAAGAATTAGCATATTAAAAATTTGTCTTCTTCTTCTTTTTTTTTTTTTTGGTGTATGGCTCCAAGAATTTTAACCCATGTGTAAATTTATGTAACCACCACCAAAAGGATGCAGACCAGGTCTATGACTCCCAACAAAAGTCCCCCCTACTTTCACTTTTCCCTCATCCATAGAGATGTTGTGGTATAAAATATAGGACGTTTTCTCCTATATTTTCTAACTTCTTTTTAATATTTTACATTTCTATCTATAAGGTATAAAGTTATGAGGATTTCAAGGCTCTTTTATGTATTTAATTTTTGTATATGGCTGCCCATAATTTCAATACCATTGTTGGTTTCAGGAGTTTTCCCCTAGATTTCCTAGGAATTTCCACATAAATAATTGTGTCATCTGCAGTAAAGACAGTTTTATTTCTTCCTTCCTAATCTGTATGACTCTTTTTTCTTTTTCTTGATGTATTGACCTGGCTAAGATCTTGAGTACAATTTTAGTAGGAGTAGTGTAAGTGGACATCTTTTCCACATTCCTTGTCCAGTATTGGGGGCAAGCATTCAACTCTTCTAGTATGATGCTAGCCATATGTTCTCTGCAGATGCTCTTTATCAGGTTAAGAAAGTTCCCTTCAAGTTTTAGTTTGTCAAGAATTTTTTTTTTTAATTGTAAGAGGATGCTGAATTTTGTAAAGTGTTTTTTCTGTGTCCATTGGTATAACCATTTTTTTTCTACTTTAGACTCTCAGTATGGTAGATTGAATTACAATTTTCAATTCAGTCTAGCCTTGAATTTTGAATATTGATCCAGTCTGCCCAGGATATATACTACTCAGGCATAGTATAGTCTACTTTTCTACACATTTTACATAGTGCTTTACCTAGACTTACTTTTATTTTGTTGTAGATTTTTATGTTAAACATTAGGAAAGATACTGGTTTGTACTTTTCTTTTCTTCTACTGTCTTTGTATGGTTTTAGTGTCGAAGTAATGCTGTCCTTGTAAAATGAGTCTGGAATTGATGATATTTTTCTTTTGCTTTCTTTTTTTTTTTCCTTTGGTGCTATGACTTGGATTGATATTTTTTTCTTTAAATGTTTGTTAAACAATGAAGCCATATAGGCCTGAAGATTTTGGGAAAGGATGTTAACTAGGAATCCAATTTTTCTAACAGCTATGCAACTACTCGGATTTTCTATTTCATCTTGGTTTCATCATCATCATCATCATCATCATCATCATAGTTTGATCTTTTTAATGAAATGATCTGTTTCATTTAAATTGTTGAATTTATGTGTGTAAAGTTATTAATAACATTCTCCAATTATTCTTTTCTTGTCTGTGAAGTCTGTCATGATATTCCCTCCTTCATTCTCAATATTGATAATTTGTGCATTCTACCTTTTTTTTTTCTAGTTTTGCCAGAGTAATAATTTTATTGATCTTTTCAAAGACCCAGCTTTTGATTTTCATTAACTTTCACTATTGTTTTTCTATTTTCAATTTTATTTTTTTCTGCTTTTGTCATCATTATGATATTCCTTCTATATGTTTAAGTTCCCTTTTTCTAGTTAGTTAAATTGCCAGCTTAGTTGATTTGAGATTTTCCTTATTTTCAAATATAGCCATTTATCGTTATTTATAGCCTTCTAAATACTCTTTTGTTTCATCTACAAATTTTGACATGTTGTATTTTCATTGACATTTAGTTAAAAATATTTTAAAACTTTCCTTAAGAATTCTTCTTTGAAGTTTGTTGTTTAATTTCTGAGATTTAATTTCTTTTTTTTTTTTTTTATTGTTGGGGATTCATTGAGGGTACAAGAAACCATGTTACACTGGTTGCATTTGTTGGGTAAAGTCCCTCTTACAATTGTGTTTTGCACCCAAAAGGTGTGGCACACACCAAGGCCCCAAAACCCCACCCACCTCACTCCTTCCCTCTTTCTGCTCTTCTTTTCCCCACCCCTCCCTCATTCTTTTTCTCTCTGCTCTCCCCTTCCCTCACCTCCACCATGTCAATAATTGTCATTAATTGTCCTCATATCAAACTTGAGTACATGGGATTCATGCTTCTTCATTCTTGTGATGCTTTACTAAGAATAATGTGCTCCACTTCCATCCAGGTTAATATAAAGGCTGTAAAGTCTCCATTTTTTTAATGGCTGAATAGTATTCCATAGTGTACATATACCATAGCTTGTTAATCCATTCCAGGGTTGGTGGGCATTTAGGTTGTTTCCACATTTTGGCGATTGTAAATTGGGTTGCAATAAACAGTCTACTGCAAGTGTCCTTATGATATAAGGATTTTTTTTCCTTCTGGGTAGATGCCCAGTAATGGTATTGCAGGATCAAATGGGAGGTCTAGCTTGAGTTCTTTGAGAGTTCTTCATACTTCCTTCCAAAAAGGTTGTATCAGTTTGCAGTCCCACCAGCAGTGTAAAAGTGTTCCCTTCTCTCCACATCCACGCCAGCATCTGCAGTTTTGAGATTTTGTGATGTGGGACATTCTCACTGGAGTTAGATGGTATCTCAG
>CAUYRH010025319.1:0-13176 GCA_963574655.1 Perodicticus potto | reverse complement strand
ACCTCCTCTGCTCCGATTTGGATGCCCTTTATTTTCTTGTCTTGTCTAATTACATTGGCTAGAACTTCCAGCACTATGTTGAATAGTAATGGTGACAGAGGAAAACCTTGTCTGGTTCCAGTTCTAAGAGGAAAAGCTTTTAGTTTTACTCCATTCAGTAAAATATTAGCTGTGGGTTTGTCATAGATAGCCTCCATCAGTAGAAAAAATGTGCCACATATACCTATACTCCTCAGTGTTCTAATTAGAAAAGGATGCTGGATTTTATCTAATGTTTTTTCTGCATCTATTGAGAGGATCATATAATCTTTGGTTTTACTTCGGTTGATTCGGTGAATAATGTTTATGGACTTGCGAATATTAAACCAGCCTTGCATAACTGGGATAAACCCTATTTGATCATGATGAATGACTTTTTTGATGATAAGCTGTAATCCATTGGCCAAGATTTTATTGAGAATTTTTGCATCTATATTCATTAGTGAAATTGGTCTGGAATTCTCCTTTTTAGTTGGGTCTTCATCTGGTTTGGGTATCAGGGTGATATTTGCTTCATAGAACGTATTGGGGAAGATTCTTTCCTTCTCAACTTTTTGGAATAATTTCTGCAGTACGGGAATAAGCTCTTCTTTGAAGATTTGATAAAATTCTGGTGTGAAGCCATCCGGACCAGGGCATTATTTTGTTGGGAGATTTTGTATTGTTTCTTTGATCTCAGTGCTTGAATTTGGTCTATTCAGGAGATCTATTTCATCTGGGCTAAGGCTAGGGAGAAGGTGTGCTTCCAAATATTGATCCATTCCCTTCACATTGTCAAATTTCTGGGCATAAAGTTTCTTGTAGTATTCAGAGGTAATCTCTTGTATTTCTGTGGCATCAGTTGTTATTTCCCCTTTATCATTTCTGATGGAGGTTACTAGAGATTTTACCTTTTTATTTCTAGTTAGTCTGGCCAAAGGCTTATCTATTTTATTTAGTTTTTAAAAAAACCAACTCCTTGTTTCATTAATTTTCTGAATGGTTCTTTTGTTTTCAGTTTCATTGATCTCTGATTTAATTTTAGATATTCCTTTTCTTCTGCTAGGTTTAGGCTTAGATTGTTCTTCTTTTTCCAGTTCCATCAGATGGCTTGTGAGTTTGTTGACATGCTCTCTTTCTGTTTTTCGAATATAGGTTTCTAAAGCGATAAATTTTCCTCTCAGGACTGCTTTTGCTGTATCCCGTAGGTTTTGGTAGTTTGTGTTTTCATTGTTGTTATACTCAAGGAAGTTAATGGTTTCCTTTTTTATTTCTTCCTACACCCAAGTGTCATTCAGCATAAGGTTGTTTAACTTCCATGCCCTTGTGTGAGGTTGAGCATTTTTGTTGGAGTTGAGTTCCACTTTTAGTGCCTTGTGGTCTGAAAGGATGCAAGGTAGAATTTCAATTCTTTTGATCCTGCAGAGGTTTGTTTTGTGTCCTAGGATATGATCAATTTTGGAGAATGTTCCATGGGTCGATGAGAAGAATATATATTCTATATCTTTGGGATGGAGCGTTCTATATACATCTATCGAGCACAGATGTTCTAAAGTCTCATTTAAATCTCTAATATATTTATTTAATTTCTGTTTAGAGAATCTGTCCAGCTCTGAGAGAGGGGTGTTGAAGTCCCCCGTTATTATGTTATTATAGGATATCATATTGCTCAGAATAAGTAAGATCTGTTTCAAGAATCTGGGAGCAGCTTGGCACCTGTGGCTCAACGGGCTAAGGTGCCAGCCACGTACACCTGAGCTGGCGGGTTCGAATCCAGCCCAGGCCCGCCAAACAACAATGACGGCTGCAACCAAAAAATGGCCGGGCATTGTGTTAGGCGCCTGTGGTCCCAGCTACTTGGGAGGCAGAGGCAGGAGACTCACTTGAGCCCAGGAATTAGAGGTTGCTGTGAGCTGTGATGCCACAGCACTCTATCCAGGGTGACAGGTTGAGGCTCTGTCTCAAAAAAAAAAAAATGACACTTCCTACTTCCCTTGAGTCTAAGCATGGTCAAGAAGATGTAAGCAGAAGTTCCTGAACGAAAAACCTTCCAGAAAGTCTCTGTGAATGAGATTGACAGTTTATAGAGGTACTCTTTTATACTTCATTCCGTACCTTCCTTCTTCTTCCTGCCTAGGACCCATATGAGATGGCTGGCACATCAGCAGCCATATTGAACCATGAGGTGACCTTGAGGTTGGAAGGTAAATCTTAAGAACAATGGAGCAAAACATAGAAGGATCCGGGGACCTGAGTCTCAGTTGACTCCGGAGCTGCCATACTTTTTAAATGTGAGACAGAAACTCCCATATCTTAGTTTAAAAAAGAAAAATGTTTTTCTGTTATACAGAGCCAAACCCAATTCCAATTAGGACAGAACTTGACTTTGAGGAAGGGACCAGCAAGGCAGTTCTGCACTCACCACTACATCTGCACAAACATCATCTTGCCAAGGCGGTAGAGGATGTGCATGCTTTGACATTTGTGGGACTGACCACAGCAGAGAAGCAAAGTCCTGACATGAGGGGGATAAACCTCCTTCACACCTAGACTCTCTCTCAGGGCAAGCGACAAAGGAGGGTAGGAGGGTACAAACAAGAAGTGAACTTAAAATGTGCAGATTACAGAGAAGCTGGAAACTATAAAGATGAGGATTTTCAGAAGGTGGCAAAAACCATCTAGAAGGGGCTATTTCAGTGCTGAGACTGTCATTTGATTTGGAGAAGGCAGCTGGGTTACAATGCCCCCAGAAAATCCCCTTCATCCCAAGTAGAAGAAAGGTCCAGGCCCCAAAATCTTGTTGACCTATGGGAATAATTCAAGGCAACAAGTTCCAGAGCTAGTGCTGCAGCCAGGACCTCCAGAGCTGCTGTTAGGCCACAGGGGACCTTTGTGGGAATTAGAAAAAGATATTCTTTCTTCAAGATACTCCCATTTACTTGGAAATTATCAAAATCAATATGCAAATATATATCTAATATGAATGGTTGCCCTACAGGTGGCACCTTTAGACACTGCACAGCCTGCACAACTGTACACAATGACCCTACATAGCTGTTTCATCCCACCACACAGGCACCAACTGCATGGCTCCAAAACTGGCTGAAGGCTATGCTCCTAAGGAGGTCCCAGTCTTACTGAGTGATGATTTTGTGAGGCCATGTGAACCTCAGTTAGGAAGATAGGAGAGATTTCTACCCCCCTAAAAGATGCAATGTTAAATTTGGGCCCCTGAGTTAAATGATATTCATAAAGAAAATACAGCAGTGTGGAGAAGGTGACAGTGGCACTAGGACCAGAGATTGCCTGGTCTAATAAGTATCAAGCATAGTGCTTCAGGAGAAGCCAGAGTCTGATTAGACTCTGTGAGATGCATCAACATGTGGCTGCATGAATGGGGCATGAGTGTCTCTGAATTTTACTACGACTAATTAAAGCTACTTTATGTTATTTTTATTGGATTACATTTTTTCCTTGAAGGAAAGGAAGAACTTTTACGATTTATGGAGTTCTTTTAAATAAATAAATGCAAATGAGCGCATCTCAATAAATTATTCCAACTTTCAAGTCCCTACCCCTGCCCCAACTGCCACAAAAAATAAAGAAAAAGAAAGAAACCTAATTAAATTGCATCCATGCTTTCCAGCCAGAGTCCAGCTGCTCACCTCACCACATCTTAATGCTGTTCTTGGGGACCAGCCACTGGTCCTCAGGGAGGGTCCCTCTTCTTGGAGTTTCCTGGGACCCTCCATGTTCCTTTGCCCTTCAGGTGCCAACTCTGGGACAAGAGAAGAGAAACTAGCAGGTCCCGAATGAAGAGAGAGGTAGGACTGAATTAAAGTGCCAGAGACACCCTTACTGAAAAGAACTGAAACTCTCCTGTCCCTTCCTGAAACTGGTCCGGGCTGGGGCAAGCCACCACACTGCGGCAAGAAGGAAAGTAACACCTGTTCTTGTCAAGCCTGCATTGACTATAAAGGACATGAAGCCAATGGGAAAGAATGTTCCAGACCCTGATTCAGAGGCCCTCTCTGGGGGGCCGATGCTGGGCCTCACGGCACTCTGAGTAGCAAGGCTCAGAGCTTCCTCCCAGCCCACACTGGGGCTTTGCCTCATTCCTACTGGCCAAGCAGAGAAGGAGCCCCTGCCTGGTGTGAGGCGGGCAGCCGGCCTCCCCCCGCCTTCACCCCAACCCTCACGCGCACTCTGATATCTGTGTCCCTTAGAATTTCAGCGCAGTAGACAAGATAGCCAGCTGTGGCCAGACCTCAGAGACCCAGACAGATGCCTTCTGCTTTTTTCTTTCAAACAAAATTTGAGATGCCACTTTTTTTTTTTATCACAGAAAAGCTGAGAAAAGAAAATAAGTATTTCCTCCTTATCCATCTCTGCTTCCTACCCCCAGCTCACCGCGTGCCAGAAGCCGGTCTTGATATCCTTCTGCCTTCTCTCCTTAAAGCCCCCTCTCTGTCACTGCAGTCTGACAGTGTCCCCACAACCCCTCCAACCCTCCCCACCACTCTCCCAGGGCACCTCTGGCAGAGCTGCCTTGCCAGGCTTATTTTTAACAGCTCTGATTGAAGCTGGGAGTCCGCTGACATTTACACTCCCTCATCATTATCAGCTCAAAGCTTCCAACAGCCGAGCTAAAAAGGCTTCCCTGAGCCAGAGCTGGAGGGGCTGGGAATGAAATGTCAGCGGCTCTGCACTCCCACCTCTCAGGGAGAGCTGCACCACCTGCCCCAGCAGCCAGGCTGACCGGCCCCGGCCTGACCCCCAGCTGCAGGCGGAGAAAGCCTTCCCCCACCAGCCTTAGCACCTGGGGGCCAGCAGTTTTCCCACTTTTCTCACTCCCAGTGACCACATTTTGTCTCCCCGTAATCAAGGCACATGGTGTGATTTAAAAATGCACAAGTGTGAAAAGACTCATAGAGGCAGAAAAATTAAATCCCATTTAGTTTTGTATTTAATGAGAGCCACTGACTGACAAGCCCCTCCTGGGTGACTTTATCGTCATTTAGACAAATTTAAACCACCCATCCATCCGTCTGCTGGACTGGCTCCTCTCTGGAGTTCTGAATACCCAAAGCTCCTGTTTCAACCCAGGGATACTGGGAGGACAAGAAGAGGGCCTGACACCCAGCAAGGGGCAGCTCCCTGCTCCCCCTGCCCACGGGGTACCCAGGCTCCTCCCCAGCCCCCGGTCCCCCTGCCCATGGGGTACCCTGACCAGGCTTCTCCCCGCACCCTCTTTCTACCAACACACAGACTCTTGCATCAAATGCTACAACCACAGCTCTCCTCCCATCTACTAAACGGTTGGGCTTACGACAGAGAAGACCCCAGATCAAGGAGAGTCCTGATGCTTGGCTGTCTCGGAAGAAACTCAAGGTCCTGTTTTATGTCTATCCGGAAGGTCAGAGTTCACGGGAATGCGTCTGGCTCACTTGGAAACTCCAGTTGTAAAAGGTCTTAGAGACCACTAAATAATTAACTCCTGGGTCACAGAGGCAATCATTTTTCACAGAGACAGCATTTCCAACTCAATGCACTAAAAGGTCAGTTCATTAAGGTGGTGGGATGGGGTGGGGAGAAGAGGTGAGAATGAGCTTCTGTTGGAAGGAGAAATTAGCATAGAAAGGACATCCACAGTTTAGATTTCCTTTTTGTTTGTTTATCAAAGACGCATTGCCTTTCCGATCTGGTCACCAAGACAAAAGCAAACAATCTACAACTTTTCACAGTGGACTCTATTTAAAAGTCTCAGCCACCTGAGGGAACCCCCTCCTGAAAGTCTTCCCTGATTCGTGCCTCTCTCACCCTTCCCTTTGAGATCCTGCTGCCCTTTGCTATACAGTCTGCTCTGCAACCTGCCACACCCCAGGCCAACATTAGTGGTTGGGCCTCGTGGTTTCCAGGATTCCAGCAGGGCCTCCCCACCCACACACTGCCCTGGCAGCCGCTGTGCCTTGTTCTCACCGTGCCTATGGAGAGAGGTGGCAGGCTGTGCCTCGCTTGTTCCACCTCCACACACAGCGGCAATCACCAGCCTAATGATTTTGTTAATATTATCTTTTCAATATTACCATTTCAAGTGAATCCAGAAGCCCAGTTTATAGTTTAGTTTGCAAAATTATAGTCATACTGCTAGCTACCAAGTATCTAGCAAAACCAATGGTCTTGAACCATCACAGCTGGAACAGCTATTCCCCAAGCACCTTCCATGTAAAGGACAGCAGCCGAGCCATGTGAGGGGTGCAAAAGTGCACATAGGCACAGCCCTTGCCCCCACAGAGCTTGCCACCTCATCTGGAGAAAACAGTCAGCTGGATAACCCCGAGAGCTAAGAATTCTGGAATTCTCACCACGTGCCAGACACTGTGCTCAGTACTGACATGCAAATAGCCCATTTTCTCTCCACAAAAGCCCCACTGCTATTCCCAAATCAGAGCAGGCCAGAGAGACTCGGGGAGGTGGGAACCCCGACACAGTCACACTGCTAGGAGGGGAGCAGAGGCTGGGCTTTCAACTCAAACACTCTGACTCCACAGCCTGAGTCTGGAGTGGGACACCATCTCTACCACTTAGGACTCTACGCGAGACGGGACTAGGAGTGAGGGGACCAGTGTGCAGTATCCATAGCCAGGGCTAAACACACAAAGTGACAGCAGATGAGAAGTCAGAGAGAAGAGACCCAAGGTGGGGCCTGGGGAGTAGGGGTTCCTAGGAGCACAGTGAGGCTCAGAAGCCCGGCACGTGTCGGTGCCAGAGCTGAATGAGCTAGAAGGTGCCTGGGCTGGGCTCGTGCCAAGGGGTCCTTGAATCCGTGTGAGGATGGTGGATTAGCACCAACAGCCACAGGGACCTCAGAGATTTTTGAAAACGAAAGCAAGCAGATGAGGGTGATGTCTTAGGAAGACGATGCCGGCCCCACCTAGGGCTGCCTGGGGAAAAGGGAGAGGGCAGAGGAGGGGGCTCAGGCCACATGGGAAGCCACAACAGTCCTTAAAGCACTAGTGATTGAGCTTTCTGCTCAGAGAGCTCTGGCTTCCCCTGGAAAGGACAACGTCTGGGAACTCTGGGACAGGAGGGTAGAAGTGATTGTCAGCAGGACCTCTGGAGCTGTCCTCACCAACTGACACTGGACTAGACGCATAGCGCCTCTTGTCCCAGCTCTGGAGCAGTGAAGCAGGAGCAATGCCAGCTCCTCACATTGGGTGTCCAAGGACAGAATGAGCACATGGCTCTCGGCACCCCTCACCATCAGGAGCCACCGTAACTACCATGAAGAGAAGCAGGAGGCTGGGCTGGAGGTGATGGGGACACCTGGCTTGGAGAAGCTGTGACCTCACCTCACTTAGGCAACTGGGAATGTGAGGAGGGCTAGAAGAGGGTAGTGGTCCTGATTTGGGAGCTGAAGGCTGAAGTCACAGGACGGAGATCTCAAGAAGAGTGTTGAGACATATGGAGGACCCCGTGGGGCCTTTGGAGAGATGGAGGCAGTGTGGGCACCACCCCACTGGGCCACCCCACCTTGGCCCCCAGAGCAGCAGGTTTGGCATTAACTGAACAGGGCCACTGCCACCTGTGAGTTTCTGAGAGCCAAAATTGCGCAAAGGGAGTGAGACTCTCCAGGCGGGCAGAGACCAGGGAATGTGGCTGGGGCCGCCGTGTGTCTGGTTAGGCTGCAGTCCCAACCCCCCGGCCATGGTCCTTGGCCTGCTGGAGTCTGGCCACAGAGCTCCACCTCCCTCCTGCCCTCCCTCACCCCAGTTTGTGAAAAAAGGGTTGAGCCTGTACAGATACACACACGCGTGTGAGGTAAGCAGGGAGGGGGTACTTCCAGCCTTTTCTTTCACTTTTCCTTTCCATGCAAACCCAGTCTGATGGTCCTTGGGGGGCTGCCCTGAGCCAGGAGTGGGGAAAGGCATGTCCAGAAGGAGAGAGCAGCTCTTCCTGCCCGGGGGAAGCGGTAGACCCCAGGCGGTGCCCCTCCAGCATCTGGTTGCCATGAAATGGAATTTATACTTGAAAATCAGGAGAGAAGCCAGCCTGGGGCACCCCAGTCATGGCTCTGACAGAACTGACAGCTAATTAGAAAGCTCCATTGAGCCTCACGCTGAAAAGCCATTTAATAATTAAATGTCTTATCTGTATTTAAAATCCTCTGACAATATATACTTAGAGTGTGGCCAGAGAACCAATTTTCTCACTTCCATCACCCTAAAAGACACAATATTTGAATCCAGGCATCTCTTCCATTAACAATAAGTGACTCTGTGTCACACAATTTGAATTGGGAAGGGTTCAGCATCAGGGTACCCTTCCGCCTGGATCTGGATTAATGCGGCACAGAGACCCCGACTCAGAATCATGCCTGACATGAATACATCCCTTCCCAAGTCACTGAGCTGGGACCAGGCAGGCAGGGAGGGGACGAGGGGACCCTCCGCCCCACAAGGGAGGCTCCGCAGGAACAGTTCACCTGAGTGTGGCCAACAAGAGGGGCATTGTCTGTACAACAATAATAAAAATATTAAAATAATAAATTATTTATAATATTTACTCATTCATTAAAGTAATAATAATAAAAAAGTAGAAGTTAGTTTGCCTTTCATCATCACCACACACTGGCATTTTTAAAGAATGTCAGTGATACAGGACTGCTCCCTGATAAGGAGGCAGCTCCTGCTGTCCACCCCTGGTAAACCATTGTCTTGGCCTTTGGTGACCTCAGCACAAGTGGCCAGGAAGCCTTGGGGGTCCCTGGCCTGCTCAGGCAGGAGAAAGGGGCTTATAGGGAGTAAAGAAGCGGTGCTGCTGTGTGTGGAGAGGACAGCACAGTGTGCTCGCCAAGGGAAGGGACCCAGTGGGGTGATGAAGCTGCCCCTCCTCACCCCCGACAGCAGGGCCTTAACGTCACCAGTGTCTCAGGCGTGCTGCGGAGGCTGTGCTGGGCTGTGCAGGGAGAGCGCATCCCAAAGGCACATTCAGAAACCTCACCAGGAGACCAGATGCAGGCAGGAGAGAGTCACGGATGTCCCGTTTGGGACAGAGACGGAGCATCTGGAGAAAGGAACAGAGAGAGAGACACCAGGAGTGGCTTCCCACGTTCTCCTGTCTAGTAGAGCTCTCCTCCTGGAACAACCCAGAACACTGCTTCTCCCTCGTGCCCAGGACAACCTCTCAGACAGCAGAAAGCTGTATTTCCATCACCCCTTCTGGAAGCTGAATGCCCCTAATTTCTCGCGCCATTCAAAGAAGCCAATGACACCTGGACTGAAAGCGCACAGGCGAAAGGAGGGAATGTAAACACGACCTGGTTCGGCTCCCTCTTCTGGCAGATGAAAAAAAGCCCAGAGAGCTCAAGTGACTTCCTGGAGGTACCAGGTGGTTAGCTGGGAAGCAATGCCACGCCTCAGGGCGCAGCAGCATCCAGTGGTGGGGCTCCCTGGCCTGGGAGCAAGTGAAGCGATGTGGCAGTACTGGGCAGCGCCAGCCCTTTTCCGGGGCAGGCATGAATTTGCATTTCTGGGGAGCAGAGTAGTCATGGTACCCTTGAGTCACAGTCAGTAAGACTAAGTATCTTTTCACTGTCAGAACTGGCCTGGGCTCATGAAATTCACAAGTGTCAAGGGTCTTGGAAAATATGAACTGCTTGTCGGGACACTTTTATAAGAGGGACATTACCTAACAAATGCAATCAGTGTAACCTAATTCTTTGTACCTTCAATGAATCCCAAACAAACAAAACATAATAATTAGGCTAGGCACCCGTAGCTCAGCTCGAAGTAGGCGGGTTTGAACCGTGCCCGGGTCTGTAACCAACAATGACAACTACAACAAAAAAATAACCAGGCATTGTGGCGGGCACCTGTAGTCCTAGCTACTTGGGAGGCTGAGACATGAAAATCGCTTAAGCCCAAGAGTTTGAAGTTGCTATTGCTGTTTGAGGCACTCTACTGAAGGTGACAGTAAGACTCTGTCTCAAAAAAAATAAAAAAGAGGGCAGCGCCTGTGGCTCAAAGGAGTAAGGCGCCAGCCCCATATGCCGGAGGTGGTGGGTTCAAACCCAGCCCCGGCCAAAAACTGCAAAAAAAAAAAAAAAAAAAAAAATAGCAGCGCCTGTGGCTCACTGAGTAGGATGCTGTCCCCATATCTCGAGGGTGGTGGGTTCAAACCCTGCCCCGGCCAACTGCAACAAAAAAACAGCTGGGCATTGTGTTGGGCGCCTGTAGTCCCAGCTACTCAGGAGGCTCAGGCAAGAGAATTGCCTAAGCCCAAGAACTGGAGGTTGCTGTGAGCTGTGACACCATAGCACTCTACCAAGGGCGACAAAATGAGACTCTGTCTCTAAAAAAAAAAGTAGGGTGGCACCTGTGGCTCAAAGGAGTAGGGCGCCGGCCCTGTATGCCAGAGGTGGCGGGTTCAAACCCAGCCCCGGCAAAAAAAAAGTAATTACATGCAGAATTAAATTAAAAAAATAATAAGGAAAATACAAACTGCTCTGACCCAGTCACAATCCTGCCCTTGGGGGTGCTCCCTGTTCTCCTGGGTTCAACTGTTGCCCCTCAAGGGTGGTCCATGGGCCAATGGGATCAACATCTCTTGGGAGGTTGGACAAGCAGAACCTCAGGCCCTTCCGGCCCTAATGAATCAGGGCCTGTGTTGACACAAGAGCACGTTAAAGCTTGTGAGGCACTGGTCTGGAGCACTGCAGGGACACGCAGAGGTGGCAACCTTGGGGACCGGCCAACACTCTGGACACCATCAGAGGCTCTGGCGGACTGTCCTCTGCAGGACGTGTGTGACACGTCACCACCACTGCTCTGTAACAATAGCATGGGGGAGGCTTGGCAACAGATACAAAGGAACTGGGTTGCAGATGACAGCAAGCTCAATGCGCAGGGCAGGGGGAAGTGTAGCCACCAAGCTGAGAAAACTTCCTTTCACAGTATCTGGGGATTCAGGCTCGGGGTCCCACAAACCTAGGTCTGTGTGTCTGCTCCTTGTTACAGCTCTGGGACCCACTGAAAGTTTGTTCATGTCGTTAGGTTGCACTTCCGCATCCACTGGCAAAGGGCACAAGCAGATCCCAGATGTAAGAAGTTGGCACTGGCCTGGGCCCCCAGTAGGTGTTCAGAGTCAGAGCTATGATCACGATCTCAGGCACAGGGGAAGACTGACTTCCCCTGCTTCTCTAAGCAGACCAAGGCCCGGTGACCAGAGGTTGCAAGTCCCAGGACAGCAGGTTGGGCTCAGTTCATGGAAGAATTGATTCAGCCATCCAGGAGAGAGACAGCCACCTCTGATCACATGGGCAGCGAGCTCTCCAACAGCAAATATGCAGCAAGGGCAGGTGCAAACACAGTTCAGCAGAGGGACTGCTGTGTGGTGGGGAGTGGAAGGAAGGTGGGGGGTCAGGTGCTTCCACATTTCTGCTGCTCTCACGTAAGGCCGCCAGCCTCGTCCAAGATCCAAATAGGATGCCCTGCTTCCTCTGCCCTTGCAGCAGACAGATCAGGATGAAGCTGTGTTGGAGTGGAGCCCACAAACCTGCCTAAAGCCCCAAACACTCCTTTTCCCTGGCAGCAGCTTCCAAGCAACTCCCAAGCCCTCCCACCAGGTAACCAAAAAGGAACACACCTTTGGTCTCCTTAGTAATGACTTCCAAGGCCCCTCAGTGAGGTTCCCAGCTCTCTCTTCAACCTGCCTAATTTTTACAACAATCATACTTTTTTTTTCTCTTCTAAATGTTCATTTTAGCACACCTGAACAGAGCACATTGTGATTTCTAAAGCAAGTTAGACGGCAATGTCTTCACAAAGTGCAACGCCCTCGATTAATGAACCCTCTGGGAATAAAGTTCTTCCTAACGAAGACACCATTAAAAACAAAGCCAGAAAAAGCCTCAGGCAGCCCCTAGAATGGAGATGCCAGGGCGCCACCCAGTCACACGCACAACCAGGGGTGTGGTTACGTGGATGGGTCAGAGGGTCAGGCTCCAGCTGTTCCCAGATGTTGACTTTGCCCTCTGATTTGGCCTTCCACTTGGTTTCTGTGTGTGATGTGGATGGTAACAGATGACTCCTGCAGTGGGAGTGCAGATGACGGATCACTCGCTCTCTCACTCGATAGCTATCTGCTGAGCACGCAACACGCTCCTGGCACAGTTCTCGAATCTTTCCTTCTCTGGGGGAGCAAAACTATACAACACGTTAACAGGTGGTGGCTAAGTGCTAAACAGAGGAATAAAACAAAAGAAGGGTAAAAACATTGGGGGTGAGGAGCAGGAGTTACTTTTCCTGGCCTGGTTAGGGAAGGACCTGAAGGAGGCAGGCAGCAAGCCCCATGAGTATCCGGGAGAAAGCATTTTGTTGGCAGAGGGAACAGCCAATGCAAAGGCCCTGAGGTGGGAATAGACTTGGTTTTCAAGGAAGAGCAAGGAGTCCAGTATGCTGGAGTGAAAGAGGAGAGTAGTCAAGGGTAAGGACTTTGGCTATCACACCGTCAGAGTGTTCTCAACAGAAGAGTGACCTACATCTGGACAGCGATGCATTTAAGGAACGGTGCCTTATACATAGTAATTGCTCAACTAACACGAGCAGCTGTTATCCACTGGCCCCTAAGTTTCTACTTGGTCACCCCACATACACGCAGATGTACATGCCTACTCACAGCCCTTCAGAAGAAGGTGTGTGCCTACCCCACAACCCACACACCACAGTGCCCAACTCCAGCCTCCCTCTCCCAGAATCCACACGTCTTCCCTCTTCTTTGCTTTCCCCTTTGTAATTCCCTTCTTTCAAAGGCCCTCTCCTCTCAGAACCTCCTGGAGTCCTACACAATGTCACAACCCATCTCAAAAGCCACCTCCTCCATGAATGCGCCCCTCACATGTTCACAGAGGGCCGTCATGCCTCCCATTGTCGGCCAAGCAGGCCATACGCTTCGTGGATATCTCATCCGCGGGGCTGGTCTCTCTCCCACCAAAGCCCACCTCCCATCCTGTCACCACCGAGGAGATGGCTACCTACCAAACCATCTGCAGGGCTTGGCCCAAGCACCAGATAAGCCGTCATTATTGAGCCATCAGCTCAATAACAACAGTACATGCACAGCTCCTAGTTGGCTCCTCCACTTGACAGAGGCCTGGCC
>CAUYRH010025318.1:0-15419 GCA_963574655.1 Perodicticus potto | reverse complement strand
ATTCCTTCTTTTTCTATGTTTTTAAAAAGGCTGCATAATACAGCTACTAGTTCCTCGTTAAAGGTTTGGTAGAATTCTGATGTGAAGCCATCTGGTCCCAGGCTTGTCTTTGTAGGGACATTTTGTATAGTTGATACTATTTCAGAACTTGATATAGGTCTGTTCAACATTTCCACTGCATTCTGGCTAAGTCTACAAAGGTGACGTGCTTCCAAGCATTGGTCTATTGTCTTCAGATTTTCATTTCTGAGAATAGAGTTTCCTGTAATATTCATTAAGGATTTTTTGAGTTTCTGAGGAGTCTGTTGGTCTTTCGTCTTTACCATTTCTGATAGATGAAATTAGAGATTTTATTCTTTTATTCCTGGTTAGGTTAGCCAAAGGTTTATGTATTTTATTGACCTTTTCAAAAAACCAACTTTTTGATTCCTTGATCTGTTGTATAATCCTTTTGTTTTCAATTTCATTTAATTGTGATCTAATTTTGGTTATTTTTTTTCTCCTGCTGGGTTTGGAATTGGAATGTTCTTCCTTTTCCAGTTGCTTGAGATGTCCCATTAAGTTGTTAACTTCCTCTCTTTCTATTCTCTTGAGGAAGGCTTGCAGTGCTATAAATTTCCCTCTTAGGAGTGCCTTTGTGATATCCCAGAGGTACTCTAATTCCTGTCTTTATTATGGTTTTATTCCAAAAATTTGGTAATTTCCTTCTTAATCTCATCTATGACCCAGCTATCATTCAGCGTAAGGTTATTTAGTTTCCATCTTTTTTTATGAGTATGCAGATTCCTATTGTTATTGAGTTCAATTTTTATTCCATGATGGTCCAAGAAGATGCAAGGAATAATTAATATTCTTTCAAATTTGCTGAGGTTAGACTTGTGACCTAATATATGCTCAGTTTTGGAGTACATTACGTGGGCTGATAAGATGAATGTTTATTCATTTTGTTGGAATGAAATGTTCTATAAATGTCTGTTAAATCCAAATGTTGAATGGTTAAGTTTAAGTCTCAAATTTCTTTACTTAGCTACTTTTTGGAGGATCTATCCAACACTGCCAAAGGAGCGTTAAATTCTCCGATTATTATTGTGCTGGAGGAAATCAGTTTACTCATGTCTGTTATAGTCTCGCTTATAAATTGAGGTGAATTCTGGTTGGGTGCATAAATGTTAATAATTGAAATCTCATCATATTGAGTGTTACCCTTAACAAATATGAAGTGACGGTCATTATCTTTCCTTACTTTTGTTTGTTTAAAGCCTATTGTATCTGTGAATAAAATTGTAACACCTGATTTTTTCTGATTTCCATTTGCCTGAAATATAGATGACCATCCCTTTAACCTGAGTTTTTATATATATATATATATATATATATTTTCTTTTTTTTTTTTTAAGATAAGATGAGATTCTGGTATGCTTTTCTTCAAGGCAAATATATGGTTTTGGTTCACCTTTTCTAAACACTTCTGTAGTTTCACCTTAGTGGTGCAAACCTCATAACCCTAGCATGACACCCTGAGATAACACTTCTACCATGCCCAGCCTCAATACTCAATGAGAATAGCCATGAGGAGATATTCCACATCTGACAGGATGTTCTGAAATACTGATTTTATATTTAAGCCAATCTAGAATCTACTCTCTACTTTCCCTTTTTTTTTTCTCTTCTAATTTTTTTATGTAAAGTGAGTGATCACTCACTAAGGTAGTGGAAAGAACACAAAGTAATTTAGTGATAGAAATCACGGGTTCCCATTCTACTTGACTAACTATTGGGTCTTGAGCAATTACCAAATACATCACTGAAGCTCTAGGCTCATCATTATTCTGTTTTGGGAAAAATGCCATGGTGTCTTGTATGTGAAAGCAACTTAGAAAATGTAAGTTACCACATAGATGTTAATTATGATTGTGTTTTCAGCAGCAGACTTTCATTTCAAATGATTTACCTTTATAGGTGCATTGAATTTTCAGCCTCTTTCCCCTCTGAAGACAGGGATCAGATGTCTAATTATGTCTTCCTTTTGAATTATAGAACAAATCTCCTGGGTACTGATCCTATTCTTCCATCACCACTTTTAAACATCAGTATTAGGCAGAAGGTTCACCATACCAATTTCTGAGTGAACAGTTTTGTATGAACAGTTCAAGTGTTTTTAACAGTATTGATTATATAAACTCAGTCAACATGCCTATACCCAGTATGTATATAGCACTGCCACTTTAAGAGAGCCACTTTAGGAACAAAATACGGTAGACACTAATTGTAAATAATGCTTAAAGGCAAATCATTCTCACTATTTTCTTTTACCTAGAAGTTCAGTTCATTCAGAAAATACCACTTTCATTTTAGTTTTGTGTGCTAGTTCATTTTTTAAAAGAATGTACTTGGATATAAGTAAAAGCCTTTATTTAAAATGTTGTCATTATGAGAGTGATAGTGACAATAGCAAGAGTGACACAATGAAAGTTACAGGTATTTGGAGCCTGCTGTGTGAAACGTTGATACTGGATGCCAATTTTACAAAAAGGGACATTGAGACTCAAGGAACTTAAGCCAGAGCAAGGTTTAAAGCTCTGGTTAGTGTTAATTGAGTAGGAAAACAAAGAAACTTTTCATGTCAATACAAATAGATAATCATCACAAAATATTACAGGACATTAAAGAGTTGTTCCAACCTGCTATAAAAGGTATTATTTGGGATAACAAAGTGAAAAAGAGGCAAATCCAGCTTTAGGCTTATAAAAGAATCTAAGAGGTCCCATTTAAGAAAAATAATACAAAATTACAAATACAAAATTAAGAATTAAAGTAAAAATTTATTTAGAATTAGGAGAAACAAATCGTTCTTTAAAATTTGACAGATAACAAAAAGACTACAGTTATAAAAATCACAATATTTTGTATTATTTAATTGCTTAACACCCCCTATTTTTATTTGTTATTCAACTGTAAACTCACTGACTTAATTATAGCTACGGTTTTATGGAATCATTTCCTACAGAGAGAATACAAAGATAGCTTCGGCTTTCCTTAATTCTTTTGACCACTATTGGTCAAAAGAATTTAATGATAGTTTTAAAATTTCTTTTTAGCCTCATGACTTTTTATTATATTATGTAAATTGGGATTTTATCAAATTTGGGAATTATCAGTTATATGCCTTTTATACATAAACTGACATTTCAAAACATGTCAAGTTTTCTTTTACTGTGACTGACATTAAGTATTCTTTTCATTTTCGACTTTCATTAACAAGATTATTGTCAGTCTTTATGTCATACTTCTAGGTAGGTTAGCAGAATGGATAATAACAACACACCCAGAAGCTGTTGCTGCACTGGGATAATTTGTAATAACCATGCCCAGACATGACAGGGAATCACATACTATATCATCTTGATACCCAACCAAATAGATCCCCAATTCAACTTCTACTTCACTGTATTCAAAAAATACTCCCAGCTGTTCCAAGGTTACCTAACTCCAGGGAAAGTGTAATAGAAGGGAAGTTGGAGTAAAAAAGGGTAGCAGTCTTAACCTACTATATAAAAATATTTTATTTTGAATATGTTCTTTAAACATTACATATAACTCATATGAGCATATCACAAAAGCTGCTAGGGCCTTAAAAAGAGATAAGTGAGAGGCCACAATATTTAAACTTCATAGGAAAACTGCTGGAGTTGAGACTAAAAGCTTAGATAAATATAAAGTAGCCATGGACTGCTGACCTTTCAACCCTAAGAGGAGTCCAGAGCTAGAAAACACTCCAAATAAGAATTGCTCTGACCTCAAAAGTATTCTGACACATTGTGTTAAAAAAAATTACATGATGAGCAATTGTGTGTATGAATGACAGGCAAATGAGTGGAGACCTTATCCTTTAAGCAAATCTACCTTGCCCAATTTTATAGCCTGAGACGAAGCAAAAATGATCTATATCCCATTTTTTTCATGATTATCTCAAAAGCTTGTAAAAATCTCTGTACTTTTTCCAGTTTAATCCTATCTGGGTTCTATTACACATTGATTTAGTTGAACAAAATCTATTACATAATAATGCTGGGTGATTATTGCTTTTATAAACCCACTTTTAACCTATTTTATTCAGTTCAGTGCCATCACAAATGCACTGTTACATGGAATGAATTAAATTGTATCCTCTTTCTTTCACTTGGCCCTAAGTTAAAGTAAAAATAAGATGGTATTGAAAAAATAACTGAGTGTATCTCGTAGATCAAATTCTAAGATGGCTCCCAGGATTTTGCTGGTGTACAGGCAATATATAATCCCTGCCCCCTGCATGTAGGCAGAACCTCTGAAAATGATGGGCTATCACTCGCCTGAATGGGAGGTGCTATGTGGCAAAGGTGAAGAAATTTTGTACATGCCTTTTAAGGCTACAGTTATGCTCACTTTAATTCTTCTAAACAAAGGGAAATTATACTTGTTGGGCCTACTCTATTCAGGAGAGCTCTTGAAAGGGTGCTTTCACCCCAAAAAATATTAGGGGGGGTACAAATGTTTTTCTTACATGGATATCTTTTATAATGCTTAAGTTTGTGCTTTTAATGTGCCTATCACCAGGATAGTGCTCATTGTACCTGATAAGTAAATTTTTACACCTCATCCTCTACCACTCTCCTCCTTAATTTCTCAAGTCTTTGCATAACTTTGTGCCTGCACAGACCTATCTTTTACTTCCCAGTTATTAGAGAGTATGTTGGTGTTTATTTTTCCATTCCTGAGATACTTCAGTTAATGGCACCCGGTCTCATCTTGGTTGTGTAAAAGACATTATTTTACGCCTTCTTATGGTGGAATAATACACCATGGTATATGTGTATATACATATATTACATTTTTTAATGCACTTTATAGAATTGGTGGGCAACTAGATTGAGTCTTCATATCTCTATTTCTGAATTGTGCTATAATAAACATGCAAGTTTAGGTATCTTTTTGATGAAATGACTTCTTTTTCATTGGGTAGATACCCAGTGGGATTAGTGGGTTTGCTGGGTTGAATAGTATGTTTGTATTTATTTCTTTGAGGGTTCTCCACATTGTTTTCCATAGAGATTGTACTAATTTGCAATTCCACCAATGGCATTTACCTCTTCATTTCTCTCTGCATTGATGCCAGCAGCTATGGTTTTTGACTTTTTAATAACGGCCATTCTGACAAAGGGAAGGTGATATCTCAACTGTGTTTTTAATTTGCATTTCCCTTATGATTAGTAATGTTGAGAATTCTTTCATATGTTTGCTAACCATTTGTATATTTTCCTATAAAAACATCTAGTCATGCTTTGTCTTTTTGTCTTCTTTTTAATGGGATTGTTTGCTTTTTCTTGCTGATGTTTTTGAGTCCTATGTAGATTGTTGATATTAGCCTTTTGCTAGATACATAGTTTGTGAATATTTTTCCCATTCTGTAGGTTGTGTATTTACTCTCATGATTATTTCCTTTGCTATATAGAGGATTTTTATTTTATTTATTTTATTTTTATTTTTATTTTTTTTAATTTTTAAATATATGTATTTTATTATTCTTCATTACATTATTTCCCCCCCCACCCCTCCGTGGTAAGACAGAATTGATTTACAGAACAGAACACCGAAAACACCAAAGCTCCTGGTAGAGGGAGAGATTTCAAGTGGGGAGAGAGAAGCTCTCTCCGTTCCTCTCCCGGTCTTTCCCCGTCTCCTCCTCTAGGCTCGTTCCTTATTTTGACCACCTCCATAGGTTGACCAGTTTGTTATAGTCCCTTGGGTAGTCAACTCACAGAGGTTCTACTATATTAAAATGTAAATAATATAAAATAAAATGTGAATGTAAAATATGTAAAAATGTAGCCTGGGACCAGTGACCCACAACTTAATCCTAGCATACTGGAAGGCTGAAGTAGGCAGATTGCTTGAACTCAGGAGTTCTAGACCAGCCTGAGCAAAAGCAAGACACTATCTCTACTAAAATTAGAAAAACTAGCTGGATGCCTGTCCTCCGCTACTGGGGAGGCTGAGGCAAGAGGATTGCTCAGGCCCAAGAGTTTGAGGTTGCAGTAAGCTGTGATGAAGCCACGACACTCTATCCAAGGTGCCAGAGTGAGTTTCTGTTTCAAAAAAATAAAAAAGTAAAATAAAATATAAAAAATGTAAAGTGTAAAAGAAAGAGAATATCTGCAGCAGAGACTGGGGAAATACTTTCTGTTCATTAATATTTATGTAACAAAAAATATGAATATTCACATTAAGTGGAATAAACAAAGAACAAAAATATCCGCATATCAGGTCAGGTCAGGTTTTCCTCCACCTGAATTTGAGCACCAGACTAATGAAAAAGGTTTCAGTGTTCAGATCTTTTTGATTTGGGAGTTGCAGATAACGTTTTGGGGTCCTGTGAAGTCACTTCCTTGTGCGGATCATTTAATTATCCTTCTTGCACATTATTCAATTTAGTGGTAAAATGCCATCTCCAATGAAATACATTTCCCCATCTCATCAGTTCCTGAGTAGCTGAACGTGGCTGGGAATAAACACAATTAGGCAGTCAGTCTCATTTTAATTTCATGATACAGCCTCAAAGAGGCCTTCAGTGTTTTCTGGCAAACCTGAACACATCCCTAGTCAGATTTATTATTCTACAACTCTAAGGTTACTGTTTCATACTTTCTCCTTTCTATTCAAAATTCCTCACTCTCAGCTGATGACCTTGCTGGGTTTTTTCTGTATTTTTCTCACTGAAAAAAATGGAAACAGTCTGAAGAGCAATTCCATCTGCCTACAACTCTGTCAGGCTCCCAGCGTCTATAACCGCACTGCCTCAACCCCAGACGCAAACTGCCTCAGGCACATCTCTACTGGGACTTCTAAAAGGCTCCTGAAACTTGACACGTTAAAACTACTGAACTCTTGGTTTTCCTCAACCCCAAACCTCTTCCTTCCCTAATGTCTCCCATGACGGTAAATGTTTCCTTCATCAACCAGATGCTTGGAGGAAAAAAATTTTAAGTCACGCTCCACTTCTTTCTCTCCTACCCAATACACTATTATCTTCACCTTTAAAATACATATATCCTGAATCCAATCACTTTTAACTACTCCACTGCCAGCTGTCAGCACCACTCATCTGGAATCCATGTTTGCCAACTCCCTGGTCTCTTGCCTTCATTTTTGCCCTGCTACATCCTACTCACCTCGCAGTATGTGTTTCCTTCAACTTAAAATCCAAACCCTTTATCACATATCAGAGGGCCTTCCATGACCTGGCATTTGCTCTTTATCTGAGTTCTGACCATGCTCTCCATTGCTAACCCCAGTCCAGCCACATTGCCTCCATGCTACCTCTGGAATACCCAAGTATGTTCCTGCCTCAGGGCATTGGTTCCTACTGTTCTCTCTGCTTGGGACAATCTGGAAGATAATCACATGGCTCCTTTCCCCCTTAAGGTTTTTTCTTGATCCCCTGTCTAAAACCGCACACGCTATCACTTTCCATCTCCTTTCCTGGATTGGGCAGTCACATGTTTTGTCACTGCATGTAATTATGTATTTATATAATTGTTCATTATTTGACTCCCTCTCTAGAAACTGGGGAAACAGGATGAGTATAGGCTTTTTACTTTTTTTCTATACTTCTCAGAGATATAGATAACTCTTGATTAATCTCTAAGATTTAATGAGTACTTGATAAATGTTTGTGAATGAAAGCATGTCATTTAGCAATACTTGTACCAGGGAATGAGCAGAAACTGTCAGTAGCTCTAGTAAAGGTTAAGAAAAGAGATGCTGAAATTAATGAAAAGAGAAAACTGGTTTTTAGGGTTTTGACAATCCATGTAGTGCCTACATTATGAGCAGTTAATATGGCTATATGTTTAATTATAATTTTCTGCCCCTTGCACATTAAAACAGAATATGAATATAAACTCCAGTATATATCTGCTGTTCATGTTCTCTCAGTACCAGAAAGCTACTCTGATAAGGCTTTTATCAATTAACAGAAATTTAAATTAGTGGTATATTATCAGTGTCACTCAGGCTATTTCATTATTCTCTTTTTACTTGCCATTTTACAATTTCCCTATATTTCAAAAGTTATCCTTGGATAGCTGTCTATTATTATTATTTCTTGATATTAGAAAGTAGACATGCAAACACATAATAAAATAATAAGCAAAGATTTTTGCCAAGGGGAAGAAATATTTTTACTGATGAATGACTTATTTCTCCTCTATAAGGGGTAGCTAATTTTTAATCTCTGTATATTGACCACCTCCTTAAGTTGACCTGATTTTCATAGACTGGACATAAACCACATGTACGTGCCAGTACAGTGGGGCTAGTTCCTTATATTGACCACCTCTGTATGCTGATTGGTTAGTTACAGTCCCCAGGGTGGTCAATTTACAGAGATTCTACAGTTTTTGCTTTGTTTAAATAAATTTCAGACATGTTAGGAAAATGTACCCTAAGATTGTTTTATATTCTTATTTGAGAATACTCAGGGAAAAACAAACACTAATCCCATTATTAAAAACATCTTTGCTTCAATTTAAGCATCTCATAAATAAAATGTTACTTTAAGAAAGAAAAACAGATTTTAAAGTTTAAAATTGCTATTCTTCCTTTTTTCAAACATATGTACACTTATTTAAGACTTACAAAGCAAGTAAATTAATATACTTCATTTTTAAAATTTATTTTTAAAACTTATTATGGGTCCACAATAGTTGTATATATTTATAGGGTATATATGATGTTGTGGTATAAGCATACAATGTATATTAATCAAATCAGGGTAACTGGGATATCTACTGCCTTAGGCATTTATCATTTCTTTGTGTTAGGAACATTCCATTTCCACTCTTTTAGTTGCTTTAAAGTACACCCTACCTTACAGTTGAGGAAAAAGCAGATACAGCATTCATACTCACATTCCCAATTGCCTTTTTTGTCCTCCTTAAATTCAGCTAACCGCTTGACCTCAGCTGGGGTCTTTCTTCAGGATGCTGCCATCTCTCTGCTCTTTTTTCCCTCTCTCTTTTCCCTACTCACTTCCCCTCTTCCACTCCCTCTTTCCTTCTAAGAGATAAAATAAACTTATACTCTTCTATCCTAATCTCGGTCTAGAGACATTATTTTCTCATTTTGTGCAGAGCATGTACTAAGCTTTCCACCCTATCACCTTATCTTGCCGAGCTAATGATTCTATTTTTAGTAGAGATGGGTTCTCACTCTTGCTCAGGCTGGTCTCAAACTTCTGAGCTCAAGGGATCCTCCTGCCTGGGCCTGGCAGAGTGCTAGGATTACAGGCATCAGCCACCCACTGAACCTGGCTGAGTTTTTAAGAGTTTTTTTTTTTTTTTTTTTTTTTTTTGTAGAGACAGAGTCTCACTTTATCACCCTTGGTAGAGTGCCATGGCATCACACAGCTCACAGCAACCTCCAACTCCTGGGCTTAGGTGATTCTTTTGCCTCAGTCTCCCAAGTAGCTGGGACCACAGGCATCCGCCACAATGCCCAGCTGTTTTTTTTGTTGTTGTTGCAGTTTGGCCGGGTCCGGGTTTGAACCCACCACCCTTGGTATATGGGGCTGGCACCTTACTCACTGAGCCACAGGCGCTGCCCAAGAGAGTTTTTTTTTTTTTTTTTTTATCATGAAAGGATGTTGAATTTTTTTGAATGATTTTGCAGCATCAATTGAAATGATCATACAGCGTTCTTTCTCTTACCCCTATAGCCAGTCCATTTCCAATTCCTACCTGTGCTACTTTTAAAGATACCCTAAATCTGCCATATAGTTTATCTCCATTTCTTTTTCTTTTCTTTTCTTTTCTTTTTTTTAAGACAGAGTCTCACTTTGTCACCCAGGTAGAGTGCCATGGCATCATGGCTCACAGCAACCTCAAACTCTTAGGCTCAAGTGATCCTTTTGCCTCAGCCTCCCAAATAGCTGGGACTACCAGTACCCACCAAAACACCCAGCTAATTTTTAGAGACAGGTTCTTGTTCTTTCTCAGGCTGATCTCAAACTCATGAGCCCAAGCAATCCACCCACATCAGCCTCCCAGAGTCCTAGGATTGCAGGCATGAGCCACTGCACCCAGCCTAGTTTATCTCCATTTCTTCTGTACTTATCTGAGTCATATCGTTCCTCACCTAGTAGTCTATGATAGTCTCCAAACCATTCTTTCTGCATCCACTCTTAATACGAGCATTCAGCTCCCCACACATCAGCCAGAACGGCCTTTCTTCCCAAAATGTAAATCAGACCTCAATGTCTTCCTTCTGCCCTGTGAATAAAATGCCAACTCCTGACCATGCCCCTAGATGATACGTAGCACTTCCTAATTCTCTCTGTGTTTTTTCCCTTTACATTTCTGCCCTTGGCTCAGAGGTTATTCAACCCCAGGGGCCTTATTTCCCACTCCTGGAACATACAAGTTTGTCCCCACATTAGAGCATCGGTACTTGCTGATTCTCCTGCCCAGAATACTTTGCTTCCACATCTATGCAAGACTACTTTCCTGTCATGAAATTCTTGGCTCCAAAGTCAACTCTTCTGTGAGGACTTTCTTGGGCGTCCGATCTAAATTACCTGTGCAGTAAACCTCTCGTCACCCTGCATTTCACTCTTTACATTTCCACATTTTACTCCTTCATGGCATATGTTGATACATAGTATCTGATACTAACTTGCTCATTGATTTGTTTACTGGTTATTGTCTATCATCCCTCAGAAGTTCCATATGATCAAGAAATGTGTCTGTCTCATTTGCCACTGTATCTTCAATTCCTGATGAATTCCTAGCATGAACATGTTGAGTGAATGAATCATTGTTTTTATATATCTCTTGAAGAACAAGGGCACATCATTACTTGATTGTTTTAAATATGTTGCTTCCCTAAAAAAATATTTGAGGAGGTTATTAAAGTCCCATTAACATTAGTCATGTTGTTGCTCTTGAAATTCTATTAAAGAATAAGCATGGAATTTGAGGCAATCATATATTTAGCATTAACTACATCCTAGAGAGAAACAGAGGCCTAGGATACGGTACTTGCCGTTAGTACCTTTGAATGAACTTAGTCCAGAAAATGAATGACATATAAGTATTTTCTACTAGGTGAAAAGTTTTTAGATATTCTGTTTGAGAGATTTTTTAAAATACTACATTTCAAAAAACTATATAATGTTCACTGATTTCCGGTCTTGAGACATCTTAGTTCAGCAGGGCACAGTGGCTCATACTGTAATCCTAGCACTTTGTGAGGTCAAAGCATGTGGATTGTTTGGGCTCAGAAGTTTGAGACCAACCTGAGCAAGAGTGAGACACCGTCTCTACTAAAAATAAAAAAACTAGAAGAGCCTTGTGGCAAGTACCTATAGTCCCAGCTACACAGAAAGCTGAGGTAAAAGGACTGCTCAAGCCCAAGAGTTGAGGTTGCTGTAAGCGATGATGATGTGATAGCACTGAACCCCAGGGTGACAAAGTGAGACTCTGTCTCAAAAAAAAAAAGAAAGAGAGACATCTTAGTTCACTAATGAACAGAGTACATTAAATAGCCAGAGGACCTATGTTCTAGCAGTCTAGAATCCGAAACAGAAAAACAGAAACACTTATTTACACAGAAAATATATATAGTCAATATAATAGCAATAGCAACTAATATTTATTATTTACTGTGTACAAGTCTCTTCACATGTATTAACTTATTTGATCCTCACTAAGTATCTAAGGCAATGAGACAGGCAATATTATTACTCCCACTTTATGGGGTACACTGAGTCACAGAGAGGTTAATTAACTTGCCCACAGTTAGACCAAGCTAGTAAGTGGCAAACAGCAAATACTATGAAGGGAATATAAATGAAGTTTTTAAAATTTCCAACATTTACTTTAGGAAATAAACAATTGGGATGGATGATTGTGAATAAGATATCTGTTCATACGTTAATTGCTCAAAGTTTCTTGTGTTTAAAAGTAAATCATGTGATGTTTTCAGAATAAAACGTTAATTATTATACAAACAAAACAAATGTAAAAACTCTCAAGTCAAATGTCTAGCCTCCGGAGACTGACTCTCTTACACTAGAAGCTATTAGAAACGTTTTCTGCCACCGGTACTGTTTCTGTTTATGTGTTTGTTTTTTCCTTCAGGCACAGTTACCATAGGACTAAGGCCTAATTTGGAAGTGTCTCTGGATACAAAAAGCATGCTTTAGCCACAAACAAATTGTAATTAAACATACAGTGAAATAAATCCAAGTCTCATTCCTCAAAGCCCACTGATCCTTAGTTTCTCTTGTGAAGGGAAGATCCTACCTGTCCTGTGCTTTAAGGAACAGAGGAATTCCCCAAAATAAACAGATCCACACATTCATTAGGCTCCCTCTAAAGGTGCCTCCCTCAAGGTGCTCTATTTTATTTATTTTATTATTATTATTATTATTTTTTGCAGTGTTTGGCCAGGGCCAGGTTTGAACCCGCCACCTCCGGTATCTGGGGCCAGCACCCTACTCCTTGAGCCACAGGCACCGCCCAAGGCCCTCTACTTTAAATAGGAACTATACTAAAAAGTTTGCAGACTGACTATAATTAATTGAGTACATAAAACATGAAATAAATAAATGATATAACATGATATCAGCTTTAGAGACTGAGCAGTGAGGTACTGCTAGCCAAGAAGGGAAACCACAGGTGCAGAGAAAGGGCCATCTCTGTGGTCACAGAGACAGGCTGGGGGCCTTGGGGAGAAGGAACTTGAGTTGGGCCATCAAACAGGAGCAATATTATAGATAACAGGAAAGAGGGGACAAGGAAAACTATTTAAACGTGGGCAAGGAAATAGGAAAGAATCTATTCTATTCGGGAAACAGTGAATAGAAGATTTTGGCTATCTCAGATGTTCTGGAAGGTGTGAGAGTACTGAGAAATTAAGGTCACTGGGATATTTTTAGGCCAGACTGTAAAGAGTCTCAGACTTTGTGTTAAAGGGGTTTGATTTTATTTTGTCGTCACTGAGGACTGAGGACTTCTGCGTTGTGGAGTGATATCTTCAAAGGGATGCTTGAGAAAAACTCATCCCACACGAATCTTCAAGATACAGGGAAGAGGCAAGAGGGCAGGTGAAGAGGTAAGAGACTATGGCAACACAGCTGCCGTCCCCATGTAAGAGCTATAGCTAGTCTACACATGGCCTTGAGAGTTTAAAAAAGCATACTTACAAAAACGTAATTTCACTGGGGTTGCTGGTCAAAAACTAACTACATGTAAGTTCTTCAACAGAAAATCCCACCAGCCATCCTTCTGAAATAAATCCAGAAACCAACTACTATTATTACCACTGCCCGCCCCCCCAATCTCTTTATATCAGTCACCATCAACTCTCGCCCAGTTTATTTCTGTTGACCTCTCTTTTCCCCAGTCTTTTTCCCGCATATATTCTTCTCCACATGACAGTCTGAATGATACTTTGCAGTTTGAGTCCATGTTATTCCACTGCTCAGAACCATCCCAGGGTCTTCCATTCCCACAGAACATGATTCATGATCCTGAGCCTGACCTCAGAGCCGCCTCTCTGGCTCATTATTCACTACCCTCTGTGTCCAACTCACTCACAATCTTCCTTGCACACCTGAGTGTTGCTGCTGTGGGGACTGCATTTTTTGTCCCCTCTGCTGAAACTCTCTGTCCTGAGATACTCGCAGGAGAGTATCCCCTCCCTCCCTTCCCACAGGGGTCTACTCAAATGTTTTCAGAGAATTTGTCCTTAAACACCCCATATAAAATAATACCAACTTTTATCATTTCAAATCCCTTTCCCTTTTTTTAAAAAAAACTCATTTTTATCAATTAACTTTATCTGTTATCTTCTCTGCCATAAAATCAGCTGCATGAGAGCAGAGACATTTTTTTTGTTTGCAGCTGTATCCCCAGTTCTTAGAATGGGGCCAGAGATAGATGCTTAATGAATATGTGTTATTAAACTTTATAATCTTTGGTTACCTTTGAGCGTCAGAGAAATCCTCTCTGTTTTCTGAGGCTCCCTAATACTTGTGCCACCTGGCTCTTACTCTGCCCACTCCCACAAGATGAAAAGAAGCCAAAGTCAGGAGGTACAAAAACCAAAAAATCACAGGCATTTGCCATGCTTGTACTTTGACTTCAACTTAGACGCTAGTTATTTTTGAATTTAAAAGATTAAATGAAATTCTTTTAATGGCAATAACATCTGATAATCCCACTATAGCAGACAATGCAGAAGGCTCATCAAAGTCCATGTTCTCTTTTTCCAGGTACCTAGATAAATTATGTTTCCCAACCTCCTTGCAGTCAGGAGAGGCCATTTGACTGAGTTTCATCCACTGGACAATGGCTGAAAGTACTATGTGCCACAGTCAGGTGTGGCTTACTAAAGGAAAGAAAAAAACATGTAAACTAAAAGAAACAAAACAAAGTAAAACAAAACACAAACCCTTTCTGTACATGATCTTCCATGCTCTTTCCCTTTCTGTCTGCTAGAGATTGATGTTCAGGGAGACCTTGGAATCTACATGTTGAAGCTGGCATATCATCCATCTGCCTGGGTCCCTGAATGACAGCATGGAGCAGAGCTGCCACTGACTTGAACACCAGCCTGTTGATTTGAACCACTATATTTGTTAACATATAATATTTGGGACATACTTATAGTAAAAAAATTCATTGTTTATCTGAAATTCAAATTTCACTGGGAATCTTACATTTTTATTTGCTAAATCTATCCATCTTATAATCTGTGGTTTGAAGAACCACATTCAAAATCCTCTCATGTCTACACAGAAACTTATACACACACCACACACACACACACACACATATATATATGGTGCTATAAATATATAACAGCATTTATATATAAATATATGCAAATACATATAATGTATGTCATATATATTTGTATATATTTATATATGTATATAAATAAATATACATATATGAAAATATTTATATAAATATTTTATTTACATATATGTTATATATTATATATATTAAATATTCATTGATTTAATCAATATGAAAAACACAGATGTGGGGCAGTCACAACCTGCTATTCTCCACGCCAAGTACAGGGAGGAATCAACATAGACATTAGGGTTTTTACTCTCCTAATTAAAAAAAAAAAAAGCAGGCTCGGCACCTGTGGCTCAAAGGGCTAAGGTGCCAGCCACCTACACCTGAGCTGGCGGGTTCGAATCCAGGCCAGGCCGGCCAAACAACAAAGACGGCTGCAACCAAAAAATGACCGGGCGTTGTGGCGGGTGCCTGTAGTCCCAGCTACTTGGGAGGCGGAGGCAGGAGACTCGCTTGAGCCCAGGAATTAGAGGTTGCTGTGAGCTGTAAGGCCACGGCACTCTACCCAGG
>CAUYRH010025315.1:0-22969 GCA_963574655.1 Perodicticus potto | reverse complement strand
AAAAGAAAAATGGCTACTCTTAGATGATCTAATACACCCAATAAGAGAAAAGCTCAATTCCATTCAGGTTGTGGGGAGGGGAGAACAGGGAATTGGTGTGCTCCCACTGGTGGGTAGGATGTACGCATGTCTGGCACGCCTCCTGGGTACGGGACATAACTGCAAGAGGACTCTACCTAACAAATGCAGACATCGTCACCTCATTATACCCTCACATTCATCTGGAATGAATAAAAAAAGAAAAGAGAAGTGGCTACTCTTTTCTATCTCCCCATTCTTATTTTTCCCACCAGCTTCTGAATTTTTGATAATTACCCTTTGAGTATTTCAATCATACCATTATAGTTTGTTTTTTTTTTTCAGGAATGAACAGAGAAGGAAACAGCTAGAAAATTTACCAAGGAAGTTAATTTCCATGTCCCAAATGATGATGATGATGATTATTATTATTATTTAGCGCTTTTTGTCCGGGGCTGGGTTTGAACCCGCCACCTCTGGCATATGGGGCCGGCGCCCTACTCATTTGAGCCACAGGCGCTGCCCCCAAATTATGATCTTTCATATTTTCTTACATATTAAGATGTACCTCCCCTTAATCCTACTCTGTTTCTGCAACGAGCATTATTCCTGGGAAGAACTTTTGTATTTTCTGGTTTTTTTTTTTTTTTGAGACAGAGTCTCAAGCTATCACCCTGGATAGAGTGCCGTGGCATCACAGCTCACAGCAACCTCCAATTCCTGGGCTCAAGCGAGTCTCCTGCCTCCGCCTCTCAAGTAGCTGGGACTACAGGCGCCCGCCACAACGCCCGGCCATTTTTTGGTTGCAGCCGTTTTTTGCATTGTCTTTTCGTGGGCCCAGGCTGGATTCAAACCCACCAGCTCAGGTGTACATGGCTGGCGCCTTAGCCCGTTGAGCCACAGGCGCCGAGCCAAGAACTTTTGTATTTTCTAGGAGTCGGTCTGCCCTCACTGCTTCTCTCCCACCTGAAGCTATGATGTTCCATTCCCAGCATCATAATCATTTTCACAGCTTCTAAATGTGATTTCACACACAGTAGATTATGATTTCCGTGGGGAGTGAGCAGTGTAAAACGATTAACCCCTTAGGACAGGGACCTCATTTCACACTAATCTCCTTAGCAACCAGCATAAGACAGGAAAATGGATAGCGTGAATGGATTGAGGATAATACAACATCCCATTTAATGATCAGTTCTAAATGCCTCCAGAACGTATTCTCAACCAGAAATGATAGGCGACACCAAATACTGCTGAGCATGTTTCCCTGGAAAAGGTGGCACCCAAGTGGAGCAGGACTCTCTGAGAAAGTGTGCTGTACCATATGAACTGGGACTGTGTCCCCTGAAGATCAAGTTCTGCCACGGGCCAGTAGGAGTCTTGGAGACGGTATCACAGCATGGGTGACAGGGTTCTGAATGGATGCAGTCTAAATGAGTTGATTCTAATTTTATTTTCGGTCTAAATGAGTTTGATTCTAATTCTAATTCTAGTTTCCTTATGTTTTGAAGAGGAAGAGCTATACCATGCCTCAGTCTGGGAAATTAACACTTACTACGTCCTTGTAATTAACAGGAACAATCATAACCCAAAGGTCTTGATTTCTTGCCAAAAATCTGTAGCCTCCATGGCAATGGAATACCCTGTTTTTGGTTTACTGTCGCTGTTTTATGGAAAGGAATTTTTATGGAGAAGAAAAAAGTCAATCCAAATAGTACAACAATTCTCTTTTTCATAACTTCGACGTGTGCAATCCAGGCAGCTAACACAGTGGACTGTGTTGTATTTGATTACTTTTATGCTACCTTTTCTTGCATGATTTACATAATAGAAGAAATCTGCGTCATTAGTAGCTGGTAGCTATTAGAATTGGTGACTAAATGTAGCTCAGAAGTTAAAATGTTTCCTCTGAATCACCTGTGGTTTTGGAATTCTCACCAGGGCTGAGTGATTAAGTCAGGTAACCTTCTTCCTAAAGTACAGGGTGGCCATGAAGTTCGTGTGTGCAGTTTAAATAGACGGTTATCTTAAATTGCACATGAACTTTCTGGCCACCCTGTATAATGAAACTATTTTTGGTTTTGTCTATAGATGTGGTTATAGGGTGGGATTTGAAAGCATCTTCTGTCCTCTGAATAGAAGACTATCATTGAAAAAAATTACTGGCAAGCTTTAAGAATCTAGGTATTGTAGAACCCTTCTATTACCCCAGTCAATTATTATTATTATTATTATTGTGATTTTCTACTTAGTAAGTGTACAGACTTGAAAAAAATCATCTAATAAACACTTATTAGTAGCTACTCTTTGCCTGATAGCAGAAAATTAGAAGGAACCAGATGCATCCACTTTAATTAATTGGTGTAATCAGGAGGGGTATGCAACATCAAGGGTGAAAATTGCTAACTTAAATTGTGGCTTTGTGGCTCACGTGAGTTTTTGCAGTCTTAAAGTCTTTTTGTTTTTTCTTCCCCTCTTGAATAACTTTAGAGTTAGAGCTTCTTGTTTTTCTTTCCCATCCATCTGAATTTCTTTCCTTTTTTTTGGATGGGGAGATGGTGTTCAATTAAAACACCTTTTATGGAGTGAGAGGTTCCGAATTGCAAACTATTCTGCAGGAGAATTGGGAGTTCATGCCCTGAGTTTTCTCAGTTTGTTCAAAAGACCAACGAAGAGAAGCACAACATCAGAAGATAGAAAGGAAACGGTACACGTTATCCTTCTTTTGACTGTCAGCGGTGTAGATTGAAAAGAGAAACAGTGACCCTCTGCCTGGAAAGGTTTTTCCTAACCGTACTGTCCTTTAGGTCTCTGCTTAGACACACTTGCTCTGCGAAGCCTTCCCAAACTTTGCCACCCTACCTCTAACTCAGGTAGGCAGCCTTAGCCCCTCTTTTTTTTTTTTTTTTTTATTGTTGGGGATTCATTGAGGGTACAAGAAACCAGGTTACACTGATTGCATTTGTTAGGTAAAGACCTCTTACAATCGTGTTTTGCCCCCCAAAGGTGGGGCACACACCAAGACCCCGCCCCCCTCGCTCCTTCCCTCTCTCTGCTCTTCCTTTCCCCACCCCTCCCTCCTCCCTTCTCTGCTCTCCCCTTTCCCCACCCCCACCGTGTCATTAATTGTCCTCATACCAAAATTGAGTACATGGGATTCATGCTTCTCCATTCTTGTGATGCTTTACTAAGAATGCGTTCCACTTCCATCCAGGTGCCTTAGGCCCTTGTTGATACTCAATATGCTGTGTTTTGGAATTGCCTGTTTATTGTTCATACCCTCTTTTACTTGGCACCAGGAACTGTGTCTTGTCCCCTTTCTGTCTCCTAGCGTTCAGTAGGTGCTTAATAAAACCTTTATTGAATGAATGAATGGAAGCAGTGTGTAGCTCACCTAGGTGGTAAGTCTTTGCATACCTTATTCATTTCTGCATCTCCAGAAATTAGTTATATTAGTCACCTATTGCTGCATAACGGACCACTCTTAAGACCCAGGGTCTTGAAACAATAGCTATCTGATCAACCTCAGCTGCCAGGTCAGTTGGGGGCTGGGGGGGGGGTCTAAGTTCGCCTCAGCTGGGTGGGGTCTCATCTCCTTATCCATGTAGTCTTTTATATTCTAGAAGGCTGGCCTAGGTTGTTCATGTGGCATGTGGGCAGGGTTTTAAGCAAGTGAGCAGAAGCATGCACGGTCTCTTGAGGCTAAAGCTCAGAACTGGCACAGGGTCACTTCTGCTGTGTTTTAGTGGCAAAAGAAGTCATGGGGCCATTCCTGAATCTAAGGGATGGCAAATAGACTCCCTTGAGCAGAAGAAATGCAAAAGGGCATCGCAAAGGGGCTGGGTACAGGGAGAACAACTAAGGTCATTTTTGTAAACAAGTCTTTTCAGCAACTTTGCAGGCTTTTCTTATTTAGGCTTTGTACAGTTTTTGTTTAAATTTATTCCTAGGGGGTTGAGACCAGCCTGGGCAACATAGTAATACCCCTGTCTCTACAAAAAATGAAAAATAGCCAGGTGCGGTGGCATGCACTTGTAAGTCCCATCTTCTTGGGAGGCTAAGGTAGGAGGATCACCTTCAAGTTTGAGGCTGCAGTGAGCTACAGTTGTACCACTGAACTCTAGGCTGAGAGATCTTGTCTCAAAAATTAAAATTCCCTCAATGAATCCCCAACAATAAAAAAAATTAAAGTAAAAATAAAATAAAAATCTTCCTGGGCTGTAGAGAGAATCCCATTCATTTTTCTAGTATCAAAATACCACTCCCCAGCAAGGTGTGAGGAGAAAAGCAATTGGAGTCCCCTGAAGTTACTGATAACCCTGTCAGTGGTATAGAGTCTTGTTCTGTCACCTGGACTGGGGTGCAGTGGCATCATTATAGCTCACTGCAACCTCCAAGTTCTGGGCTCAATCAGTCCTCCCTCCTCAGCCTCCCAAAGTGCTGTGATTACAGGCGAGAGCCCCCACACCCGGCTGAGACATCTTCATTGTGTAGTTTTAGAATCCTTCTGAACCCAGTGTTCCAGGGTAACCTCTCAGCCTGTGCGTGGAAGCTGAGGCCACAGGGGCGGGGAGGAAGTGTCATTACCAGTGCCCGATACCACTCTGTTCATTCTGAGCCGGGCTGCCCTGCTGATGAGGGGGTTGTGGGGCTTTGTGTAGCCAACTGAGTCCTCACTCAGGCCTGGCAAGTGGCTCAGCTGGGACAGGGTGGAGCTCTTTCTCTTTGGGGTCTCAGGGCAGGAGCTTTACCTGCTGCTACTTCTCCCCCATTGCCCCCCCATTGGGTGCCATTTTACCTTTTTCATCAGTTGTCACTTTTAAAATATTGTGATTGGTCGTCACCTTTCTCCTGGTTTCAAGGTGGAGCAGAGATCTTTCTGTGGCTGCCTCCTGGGAGCGCCTGGGAGCTGTGCTTCTCAAGCGTCACTCCAGACTAACTGACAGTTCGCTGCCTGTGTTCTGCAAACCCATTTCCCTTTCCAAAGTCCCTGAGTTCTCATTGGTCCCAGAAGGAACGCGGCCACTGCATGGCTTCTTCATAATGAAATGTTTACGGCGCCTCCGGCAGGCAGTTTATTAACCCAGTGGCCCAAGCGCAGCTTCTGCGCCACCTCTGCTCCTGAATTTTGGCATTCAGAATTTTCTTTAGAGACCAGGTCCTGCTTATCAATCATGTTCAATATTAGGTTACTTGCAGAATGAAGTCATTATCTTTAATGTTTAATAACTGTGCCACAAAGATAATGTAATAAAATCTGTGAAATATAATTTAGAGAGGCTTTCTACTCAAGCCCTGTGTATGTGTGTGTTTTCAATCTTTTATAATCCTATCCCCAAGGCTAAGAAAAACCTTGTTTCTGCTCTGTCTTCCACTTGGTTTGTCTCGTTTATTTGGTTTTTGCTCGGCAATGTCCTGATTGATCTGTTTTGGTGGTACCTGCATGCAGGGAGCTGGAAGCAGAGATGACCCCGGGGCTAGGGCTGTGCTGTAGGAGGGGGAAGTTGCTGGCAGCAGGGGTGTTGCAGGGTTGGAGCCTTGCCTGGTGTGGACTTGGCCAGGTGTGGGGACCAACTGTGTGGACTTTTGGCTCTTGACACAAATGACCAAAGTGCCCAAGTCTTACTCTCCCAACCCTGGAGGCTTCAAGATCTTTCTAGATAGAATTTAGCCTCAGAGTAGACAGCTCTTAAGAGTTAAGGGATTCTTTAGGGTAAAAGCCAGGCAAGAAAGAAAGAAATTCCTTCCTTTTGTTTTTCTTTTTAGGAACTTTCATAAAATTGAATTGAGTCACGTTCATGTGTCTCCTTAAAAGAAGCATCGAAATCAGTCTTTGAATTTGCAAGTTAAACTCTGATTTACCACGGGCAAAATCCCCTTGAGAAATAAGGCCTTGGACTGTTTTGAGTTCTTTCTTTAAGGAGTAAGACCATAATGGTGGCCCTGTTTTGTGTCCTGAGGGGCCGGGGACAGGAAGTCTAAGGCAAGGTTCATAAAACACTTAGAGGTTTTTCAGAGAAAGGAGCCCTAGAAATGGCAGGAGGTGAACTTGTGTTAGGACCCTCCCACACGTCTCCAGGCTCCCTTTTCACTCCTGGTCATAAAGGGAGGGGATCTGTTACAAGACTTCTGTCCCCTCCCCTGTCCTTAGTCTGTCCTCAGGAAAGAATAAAGGATGACAGTCAACAGCGCCTGACAGTCCTTTCGGCGATTTATCTGCACAATCCCATCCTACATCTGGAAAGGGCAGGCCAGCTCTAGCCTCTCAAAATGTTACAGTCGGGCCTCTCCTGTCTCCCAATTGCTTTATGAGCTGAATTGTCTTCCTAAGGCAGTGATTTTCAGCCAGTGTGCTGGGGGAGGATCTTAGGTGTGCTGTGAAAAATGTTAAAGCTCATGAATTAAATTATTTTCAAAAGAAGTTCAAAGCGCAGGAAGTAGATCCTTTTTTTCCTCTACCTTTTTTTAATCAACATAATTTAAATGTGCTGTGGAAGTTGAACTATCGGTTCCAGTGTGCCATGAAATAAAGAAGGTTGAAAAGCACTGATTCTAAGGAGGCCAAGTTCATAAGACCACCCTTGAACAACATAAAGCTGACAGAGGTCCATAGCCAGCTTCGCTTTCACTTTTTTTTTTTTTTTTTGAGACAGGGCCTCAAGCTGTCACTCTGGATAGAGTGCTGTGGCATCACAGCTCACAGCAACCTCCAATTCCTGGGCTCAAGCGAGTCTCTTGCCTCTGCCTCCCAAGTAGCTGGGACTAGAGGTGTCTGCCACAACGCCTGGCCATTTTTGGATGCAGCTGTCATTGTTGTTTGGCGGGCCCAGGCTGGATTCGAACCCACCAGCTCAGGTGTACATGGCTGGCGCCTTAGCCCGTTGAGCCACAGGTGCCTAGCCTTCGCTTTCACTTCTAAAAGTTTGCTTGAGTTTGTTTTCTCGGGCTACCCATGTTGGAACTGTAGAAGGTGGGGATGGGAAAAGGGTTGAAACAAGTTCTTGAAGGAAGTGTTCTTTTTTTGTTTTTTTAAGAGACCGAGTTGTATTTTGTCGCCCTCAGTAGAGTGCTGTGGCGTCACAGCTCACAGCAACTTCTAGCTCTTTGGCTTAGGCAATTCTCTTGCCTCAGCCTCCTGAGTAGCTGGGACTACAGGGGCCCACCACAACGCCCAGCTATTTTTTTGTTGCACTTTGGCCGGGGCCAGGTTCGAACCAGCCAACCTCAGTATATGGGGCCAGCGCCCTACCCACTGATCCACAAGCAATGCCTGAAGGACATGTTCTTAAGGAAGCCAGGATTGAGTTACAGGGATATTCCAGTTTTTGACTGCTCTGCTATTTTATTAAGCATATCCTAATCTCCTTCAGTTTACGGGAAGCACTGAAGAGTTGGCACCCAAAGTATTAGAAGTCTCACCAATCAAGATGTAAAAAATGAAGCACAGATATGTTAAAAGTCTTTGTCTGGGATGGAGAGAAACTATCTCTTTTCAAGCATTATAATTTCATACATTCTAGGGCAGTGTTTTTCAACATTTTTTATCTCACGGCACATTTGAACCTATAGTTAAACTTCTGTGGAATACTTAAATTATGTTGATCAAGAAAAAAAAAACAGTTAAAAAGAAGAATATCCTTACTGTGCTCAGAATGTCTTTCAAAAATAATTGATGATCTTTAAAAATTTTCGTGGCATATCTAAGATTCTTTCATGCCACACGGGTTGAAAATCACTGTTCTAGGGACATATTTATACACACCATTGGTTTAACATTTTAGCTGAATTAATTAGACACATTGGTTCAACAACTGGTCAATTCCATCAGCTCTTAATTGATTGTTAATAAAACTGAACCAGTCAACTGCTTGAATCAAACACCAGTTTGTAGACTAGAGTAAAAAGGTTAGGCTGATCAGAGATCACTGGCTGTGATGAAGGTTAAGGAAGATGTGGAGATCTCTACCCATGGATCCATTCACCAGCCCGTGAAAAGGCAAATTAAATCATAGTTCTCCACCCCTTGAGGTCTCATTTCACAGTCAGTGGTATTTTCTTTTCTTTTTTTTTGAATCAGAGTCTCACTTTGTTACTCTCTGTAGAGTGCTGTGCTGTCTTAGCTCACAGCAACCTCAAACTCCTGGGCTTAAGTGAGTCTCTTGCCTCAGCCTCCCAACTCGAGTGACTGGTATTTTCAATCTGTGCCAAAAAGCACATGAGAAGCTGTTAACACATTTAGACACATGGAGGTGATGAGAGTGAACTCTCTAGAGACAATTTGGACAATAGAGATGATGTTCTATTTAGTGTCTTTTTAAGTCCTTATTGGAAACATTACTTTTCAGGGGCCGGAACTAACTGGGAGAAAGGGATTCTTTATGTATATTTAGAAAACTTCTTCCATCTAGTTTTGAGTGTATTGGGTTTGCCAATACACTCAAACTTGTTTTGGATTTATTCTGGCAGTGGCTTGGTCGATTGCTTCGATCTAATAGCTTTGGGGTGTAAGGAGGCCTGAAAGGGAGTGAAGCTGTTTTTAGAATTTGGGTTTCCTTCAGGCAGCTGTGGTTTAGACTTGAACTTCTGTGGAGACACCTCTGCCTCTTCTCTTCTTTATACCCCTCCATAATGTTGGTTACATGATGTGCATTCAATAAATCTTCAGAGTAAGATATTTGCATTTGTTCATTGAATTGGGTACTATTTGCTGCTAGGACTTATGACTTAGAGGAAAGAAGCCTTAGCGTTCCAGAAGCTCTGATGTGTTAACGATTTTTTTTTTCTTATGGGCTGGCAAATTTCCCCTAAGTTCTGTTCCTCATTTAGGAGTAAGTAACAAATATCCAGATTAACTGAAGTGTCTTCTTTCGGGTTCTGTAAAGAACCACCTTATTAATTGATACTCCTTATTAAAAAGTTCCTAATCTCCGTAGTAACAAGATAGAACCATTTGTACGACCAGAGGTAGGCAGAATAGTTCAGAGATGTGGGTAGTAATCTGAGTGAGGGATGTTAAGGGGTCAAACAAAGGTGCAGTCAGGCCACAGCTGGAAGTGGGTTTAGATCTGCACAGCGGGCACTGAGGTTAGTCCTGGGGGACTTCTGCTGAAGGATCTTCAGCAGAGACTTCTGCTTTCATAAGTCTTGGTGGGATACCCATCTCCTGGTTTTCGCTTCCTCGTCTTTATTGATTTCTGACACCTGCCAGGAATCCCATCCCCTCTGCTCCTTGTTGATGAAGAGCTCAATCAAAACTCAACTCTTATAATAATCCCATTTTTATGTGGGCAAGAGACTTGAACAGAAAACTCTCTGATGAAGACAGGCACACAGCCTACAAATACATGAAAAAATGCTCATCATCCTTAATCATCAGAGAAATGCAAATCAAAACCACTTTGAGATATCATCTAACTCCAGTATGATTAGTCCACATCACAAAATCCCAAGACTACAGATTTTGGCGTGGATGCTTTACACAGGTAGCCTCCTGCTGTCCTCTAATGAAGGCAGAGATTGTCTAGACTTGGACACACAAGTGTGTAACAGTATAGAAAGGTCACATTCTTGGTTGACAGCCTCCAAAATGAGAATTTCACTGAGGGATTGTCTTATCATAAAAATGAAATTTAATGGGCTTATAATTTTGTTTTAAATATTCCATCTTACTGGTTGTGAAATAATGAGAAAATGACAGTAAGGAAAGTGAAAAATTCGGAGAGGACAGTGGTTCCAAAGAAAACATCTCCATAACAATTCTCTGAATGGTGGGCTTATTACAGCTTAACAATTTGTTTACAAATTAAACATGCTTTTAGGGCCCAGCACACTTACAAACCCTGGTCATTCAGGCAAATAGTTCTCTCTCTGTGTTTTCTTTTTTGAGTCGCTTCTGTACATCTCATAACATTGCTTCATTAGCTGTTCTGTCTCCATCAAACCAAGCAGTGATGCTGTCATTCAGGTTGGGCGTCACCACTAAAAATGTGATCACCACTTTGTGAAAACTTTCAGCAAAATATGAAGTGGTGGCTGCTGAGAAAGACCCTGAACACTGCTAGGTTGATCGGTGCATTTCTGAGGTTGGGGGTCACCACAACATGAAGAACTGTATTAAAGAGTCACAGCATCAGGAAGGTAAAGAACCACTGCCCTAGAGCATCTTCAACTCTTACTCCTTCACCCCTACAGTGATTCCTCTCCCGCTCCGTGGGTGATGGCAAGCAGGGACCCCATGTCTGCTGGCATTAATAATCTTCACCTAGTTCTAGCCTTGTGCTTCTGAGTCTGTGTCTCTCAGTCGTGTTGAAACCAATCATCTTTCTAAAGCTCTCTCGTTTTTTAGATTCATCAGGCTGATTGGGGTCTTGGATGAGGATGAAAGAAAGCACAGTGGCACGTGGCTGTGGTGACACAAGGGATGGACGCATTTGCTGGCACAGAAGCACCTGCTAAGCCTGTCCTCCACCCTTGTGCCATGAACAATGGTGGAGGACTTGGGATTCCTCAAGTCACAGGCTACAGGACATCTCCTCTGAGTAGGCTATGGCCAGGGGTTGAAGGAAGCTGGTGCTGGTGCTTACATTCCCATCTTGGTGTTGTCAACTAAAGGGAAAGCTGCTATATAGAATCTGAGAGGTCATTCAATATCTGCTTGGGCAAGGCTTTGCAGTCTGTTCTATTTCAACAAAGAATTCCCTGTCAGCAGTATTTAGGTGTAAAATCACATTAGGCAGTAAGAAGATGAACCCTATGGAAGAAAGTACATATTGAATGGACAATTAAAACCTTGAATGGTAAAATCATATTTATCTCATTTCATTTTGATTTGAAAGAGTCTGGTCAATGTTCTAAACTACCTGGTTCACTGCAGAAAGGTGGCAGGTGATGTGTTCTTCTTTATCCATAATGCAGAGTAGCAGAAAACTAAAAAGGGACTAGAATTATTCATCCAGAAATATGTAAGAGAAAAAAGGCTTTGGAAAAACACTGGAACTTTCAACACTTAGCAGGTACCCAGAAAATCAAGAACTTGCCAATGAAGCTCTCGGATAATGGCCTAAAGGAGGAATGAGAGACAGACTCAGAAGCACAAAGCCAGAACGAGGTGAGGATTATCAATGCCGGCAGACATGGTGGTCCCTGCTTGCCATCACCCAGGGAGTGGGACAGGAATTACTGCAGGGGTAAAGGACCAAGAGTTAAAGATGCTCTAGGACAGTGGTTCTCAACCTTCCTAATGCTGTGACCTTTTAATACAGTTCCTCATGTTGTGGTAACCCCCAACCAAAAAATTATTTTTGTTGCTACTTCTTAACTGCAATTTTGCTATTGTTATGAATAGTAACTTAAATATCTGATATGCAGGATGTCTTAGGCAACCCCTGTGAAAGGGTCGTTTGACTCCCAAAGGGGTTGCAACCCACATATTGAGAACCCCTGTAATCTAGGTTGTAATTAGAGATTGGCAAAAAATATAATGAAGTAGGTAAAGAATGGTGAGAGGGATAACAAAAATTTTGAAGAGAACAGAGTGCAACTGGCTTGCCAGGAGCCATGGGAACAGTCGTGTTTCTGCTGAGTGACAGGGAAGGAGCAGAGTCCTAGTATAAGTAAGGAGGGTCTTAAGGAAAATTACAGTGCTGGGGAAAGGTTCCTTCATTTGGGGAGAATACAAAGTTTAAGAAGGAAACAGAAATCCACTCATGTAGAGTAGAACTGCTTTTCCCAGACTGACATAGGAGACACTGCAGAAGTGCTTCCTGAACAAGAGGCTCCCTAGAGTCACTCCTACCTACAGAATGGGTTGTTCAGATAGGAAAGGCCTTGTGAGGTCACTTCCAGACAGTAGGGTGCAATTTCCTTGGAATCGGAAAGTCTGGGAACACTGACTCCTGTATCCTTGGTTTGGAGACTCCTGATACCCACAAACATTTTTAAAAATTAGGGGAGCGTATTTAGTCTTGATAAACTGAACATTTTGGGTCTACTTGATAACAAAAACTTCATTTCCACTTAGCAGTTATTCATGTCTCCAAGATACTAATGCCCATCAGAACACAGCCTCCAAGACTCAGTATGAGACTTCCACCAGGAGGATTCAGCAAAACACCGAATGGAGAAAGGACCAAAACTCAACTCTAAATGAATCACAGACCTACATTAAAATGTGAAACTATGAAAGCTCTAAAGAAAACATAGGAGAAAATCTAGGCTACTATGGATTTTGCAAAAATATATTACATAAAGTAGAGAAGAAAAAATTTCTCCTCTACCTTCTCAGAGTCTCTGGCTGTACCCAAGAATTAAACTGGAGTGAGATAGATTAACAGGATGAAGGCAGAAGAATTTAAATTTTTTTAAATGTACATGGGAGTCTTCATGAGAAAGAGAAAGACTCAAAAAACCAGCTAGAGTTGAGCACTTACACACTAGATTGAACAAAGAGTAGCAAATTATGAAACCAAGGCTAGAAAAGGGGGCTTGGGCCTGGAGCAGGCATGGTGGGAACAAAATTGGGAACATAAGGGTTAGTTTGACAGATTTGTTTCCCCAGATATTTTACAGCCTGAGTTCCTCTCTCTGGTGATAAAAATGTTACTTTCCTTTCTGGTATGGGAAGGACACCTTCCAGTTTGGGACTTCATCTCCTGCTTTTAGGAAGAAAAAGGAAGGTCAGAGTGCTGTTGTTCAGGTGCCATGAGCTCAAAGTAATCTGTATGCCATAGTGGCATATTTTGGGCGTAGATTTTGCCACCATACAATATGAAAAGCATAACACATGAAAGGAAAAATTATAAGTAGGTCTTTATTAAAAACAAAATTTTTATGCTGTAAAACATAATTTCATTATTTAAAAATGAAATGATAAGCCACAAATTGGGGACAATATTTGCAGCAAAACCCCTTAACTTGATTTTCATCCAAAACATATAAAAAGCTCTTAAAACTCTGCAACAAAAAGTATCCCCCAATGCATTAGTCAAGGGATATCCACAGACATTTGGGAAGAGATGTCCTGTGAGGCAGTGGCTCACATGATAGTGAAGGCTAGGACGGCCCCTGATGTGCTGTCTGCAGCTGTAGCCCAGTGTTGTCCAGGGGGAGCCACTGACACAAGGCCCAGCTCATGTGTCAAGCCCTAAGAACCAGGAGCACTGATGTTCATAGGCAGGAGAAGATAGATGTCCCAGCTTAGAGACATCCCTTCCTCCACTGTTTTATCTTATTCAAGCCCCAAGGGATGGTATGATGTCCATCCTCCTCTGAAGGGCAATTTTCTTTACTCGTTTTACCAATTCAAATGCTAATCTCTTCCAGACACACCTTCATATACACAGTGAAATAACATTTTCCCAGCTGTCTGGGCACCCATAGCCCAGTCAAGTGGACACACAAAATTAACCATCACACCCTACCTAAAAATGGGCAAAATATTTGAACAGATATTTTACTGAAGAAGATCCACAAAGTGGCAAATAACTTTCAGAAAGGTGCTCACAGGAATTTGTCATTAGGTATTTTACATTAAAGTGACAATTAGATACCTCTGCATACCTATTAAAATGGCCAAAATCCACAAAAATGATGACAGCAGTTACTGATGCGGACGCAAAATGCAACAGTCAAAGTGAAACAGGCAGTTTCTAACAAAGCTAAACATAGACTTACCATGACACCCATCAACGGTACTCCTAGGTACATACTAAAATGATTTGAAGACATGTGGCCACAGGAAAAGCTGCACACAAAGCTTTATTCATAATCACCCCAAACTGGAGTAACTAAAATATCTTGCAGTAAATGAATGGATAAATGAACTACAGTCTGTCTAAACCATGAAATATTATTCAAAAAAAGAATAAGTGAGCCATCAAGCCACAAAAAAAAAAAAAAAAAAAAAAAAAATCACGGAAGAACTTTAGGTACCTGTTGGTAACTGAAAGAAGAAAATCTGAAAAGGCCACATACTGTATGGTTTCAATTATATGACTTTCTGGAGAAGGCAAAACTTACAGGAATTTAGGGTCGGATATTGAAAAGCTGAAACACAGGAGTCTTTAGGAAGGTAAAACTATTCTGCATAATGCTGTGATGGGGACACGTCATGCTATGCATCTTTCAGAGCTTCATAAGCCCTAAAGCACAGAGAATAAGTATTAATTGGACAAGCTTAAAAATAATTTATGCAATCATGGAATCCCAGGATGGAACTCAGAATTTTCAAAACAGTCTATGTCACCAATGTGTGAAACAACTTCGGTGAAGAGGGAAGGAAGAAAAGGCACCTACAGTGTCACTTTAGAAATATTAGCCTATATGTACACTGACCTATTCAACAAAAAGAGAGAGGCTTGCTAAAAGAAAATATTTTGGGGGAGCAGGGCATTGTAGTGGGAATATGTGTGGCATAGTAACCTATATGCAGTGGGGATAAAGTAAAACCTTTTCAGAGGAAAAATGAGCAGTATCAGATAGTTGCTTTGAACTAATTATCCTTGGTTATAAGGCATAAGGGTGGTGTCAGAGGACGGTCAGGAAACTGCTGGCCAGGTGTCTTCACAGGTGAATTTCTTGAGTAATCTTGTGTGGCCTTTGTGGAGGTTGTGGTTTTTGCAGAGTCTTTCGAAGTAGTTCTTGTCAGTAGAGATGCATAAGAATCCTTCTTTCATGGTCTTCACTAGCTCCATTTGTGTTTCTTTTCTTTTAGATTCTGATGAGTTTCACACACAAAAGGAACTACACATGAGCATTGTTAACATCCCTTGGGAGCACCAATTAACAGTTCTGGTAATGTCGCACGTGCATACCAGCACAGAACAATTAAGTAGGTGGATGGCAAATTATGGGAGGCAGGTTTTTCACTGTTACTTAAGCAGGGGCAGGAGGCTAGCATGATTCATGCAGGTCAGAATGGGTTATTCTGGGTATTTTTTCATGTCTAATTTAGTATAGACACTGATGGTCATAGACATGTTCAGAGAAGTTTACACGTACATGGGTCGGTGCCCACGTGTACGTGTCCTGCTCTATGAGCTGAGAGGGCTTAGAATCAGTGACACATAGTACCAGTGAGCACACACAGTGCCCAGATCCTGCCCTTTAACACCATTCTCCAGCGAAGGGAACCACGGCTCCTTGGAGAAATGGCTGTTCTAGGCACAGGCAAGAAAGAGATAGGCTGAGTCTGGAGCACCTTATAATGCCAGAAAATGGGGGGAAATAGCTAAATAAATCAGTGGTGGCTTGTGAAAGGGAGATAGTAGGTGACCAGAAGAGCTCCTCAGGGCCATAACCGGAGCAAAATACTATTAAGTTATATTTAGAATAAATATCTGTGAGCTATAGTGATATAAACTGTGAATAAATTAACTAATGGTGGAGAAAAGACAGATATGTACAGAAAAATCTATAATAATTTATACAGCTACTCTGCCCTCAAGCACACAGAATGTATGTAGCCCCCCTTCCTTACAAAGACTGTAATATGAAAATGGGGGTGAGGAAATGAGAAAAACTAACTTTCAGTGAAGAAAACTGACAGTCTGAACATCATCCCAATGATCAGTGTCATGATCAACAGTGGAGGGTGAAGGGAAAGGCCCAGAGAACAGGCTGTGTCCTCAACACAGAGGACAATTTGGAGCTTTGCGGTTCTCCCGTGGGATTCTGGTCTGCTTTCTCCCACTGACCTTCTGAGGAAATGCATTGCCAACCCAGAGTGTGGAATGGTCCTGAGTATCTTTGAGGCTTCTTTAGCTCCCCACAGACATAGATAAATGATCCCACAAAACACCAGCACCTTGTGTCTGCAAACAGCACATAGTATCCCACCATAGGACGCATCTGCAGGTGAGACCCAGGGATGGATGGGGGGTTCTGGGCAAACCTGCCCCAGAGTCCCAGCAGGATGTTGTTACCCCCACATGTGTCAGAGGTGAACAGTGACTGCCAAATGTTCCTGAATCATTTAAGTTCTACAACTTGTAAAACAACTTAATGTTTTTGATTCTCAGATTCGTGTTTAAAAAAAAAAACAAACCCAAATTATATCACATAGAAAATAAAAACAAGAGACAAGCATCGGCCATCGCATGGTAGGACAGGCAAGTCACCTTTGTCTACACTGTGGCAATGATAATAATAGCACTTAATATCTACTGTCGCTACAGTGCTTCCCATGTATTATCAACCCTATTTTCAGTTAATGCCCACAAAACCACACAAGGCAGGCACACTTTATACGCACACTTACAGGTGAGGAAGAGGGATCAGAGGGTAAGAACATGGCTGTGGTCACCCTCCCAGTGTGCTGCAAGGCCAGGACTGGGGTCTGAGGGTCCCTGATTCCAGAGGCTCATGCAGCCTAAGCCAGCACTCTGCACACACATTGCTCTAGCCTGTCATCTGCTGCTGGGTGTGGGATAGTTCGTCTTCTCAGTGTTAAAAATATCACCGTGCACTTGGGCTGGAATTAATTGGAAGTACAAACAGTAAAATACAGTTTGATACATTAATAAGAAATATTAATAAAAATGCACGTTGGAAATCTGCTCCATGTTGCACCAGAATTATCAAGAGTTATTACATGTAACCAGGGAGTGGGATTACTTATTTATTTGACAAATAGTTTTCTACAATGTCGGAGCTGCTATGCCATTGGTGCTACATGCAGGAAACAGCCAGTACACGGATTGAAAGTACAAGCTTGCAAGAGGTGAGGCTCACCAGACGTTCAGGAGAGCTGCAAGCAACCTCCGCAGTGGCTATTTATTACAATACATGACAGGTGTGGGGAGTGCTTAAGGATTGCTACTTGCTCTTTCTCCCCATGGGCTTGACCCCCACCCTGAAGTGCCACAAATGCTCAAGGTCCAATACCTGCTTACTAGTGAGCAACCAATCTCATTTCATTAGAGCACTAAGTTACTTGAGGGCTTGTCCCCAGGCTGCAAAACCTCTCTAGGCCAGTCCCGAGACTGTCCTCTTAGCATTTCCCTCAAGAACCAGTGACTGTTCCTATAAGCATAGTGTTCATTCTCCTATACTACAAAGTTTTAGCAGCCAAATCCCCTGTTGTCAGACCTTCCAAACCAAAAGCCTGAGAGAGACAGCAACGAAAGAGGGAGAGAGCTCCGTTCCACCCTCAGCCCCGTGTGGCTCCCTCTACTGGTGAGAGCCCAGATACCGGGGTTCCAGGAATGGAAATAAACAAACGCCTACTCAGTGGGAGAAGCAGAAGCTATTCAGAGCTTGCTAGGGCAAGTGAGTCAGCCACGACCACTGGTGTTGTGGGCAGAGGCATCTTCAGGAGAAGTTTCACAGTGACATGAGGGAAAGCTGCAGGTGTGACCTGGCAGGCTCTGGGCTTGGGGACTCTGGGAGCTGCTTGCCAGAGTGGGCACCCTGTGTGGTGGGCGCTTTCTCCACTTGGTCCTGAGTTGGGCATGGGGGCAAAAATCAGGGAAGCTGGCAGTTGTTAATCAACTGCTGTCCATTCTTGGACGATAATTGCAGAGGTTGCAGCTTGGATTTTGGGCAGGTGACCACAGGGGTCATGGAGTTCTATTGTCATGCACACTTTGTCCTTATCCATTTGTATGTCCCCTCTGATGACAGACCAGTACCTTGCACCTTGTGAGACTCAGAGCAGGTGGGGCGTGAGGCTCCTCAAGAGTCAGACACATGAAGGGGCAGAGGGCACAAGCAGAAAATGTTCCAAGCTGAGAAGTAACTGTGTTGCCTGCAGTCCAGGTGAATGGAGCAATGTCTGTTTCCACAACTAAGTAGTATCCCTTTAGAAATGGAGACAAAGTATGAATCAGCCTCAGGTGGGTTTCTGCTTCAAATTTAATCACCAGGGATTCATGAAAGGACTGTGCAGTGGCTGGGCCCTCAGGATGGAGATGTTTTTACCATCATCCAATGAAGTGGAGGATCACATGCAATTCTGACTTCACAGGTAGAAAAGCAAGGTCAGTTTCCACTTCTGAATCTTTTACAAAGGACAAGCAGAGGGTCTGCAGAGTTTGCTATTAAATAGCACTTGCGAATGTTGGGTGTTTGTGTGGTTCACAGGGTCCCCTTGGCACTGTCCTCTGAACTCTTCCCCAGAAATGAGGAGGTAACAAGGTGACAGCAGAGGGAGACCTGACTGAGCCCCCCACATGCCTGTATCTGGGGACCATGGTCCCTGTGATAGGAGGATGTCTCACTTCCATATCCATCTCCAGACAGAGCCTCAATGGCCAGTTCAGAAGTCCCCCAGGGCCTGAATGAGAACAGAATCCCACACATGCACACACGCACACATACACAGCACCACACACATGCATGCACACATCTGTAAACATGCGCAGACACACACACAAACATGCACACCCCATACAGCCCTCCGTATACACACGTGCACAGCACAAAAGCACACACGCAGTACCACAAATACACACGTGTGCATCCGTGTGCACGTGCACACTCACCGCACCACACACACTACGCTTGCATATGCCAACATGCATATCTCATACACACCACACACACAAACATACCCAGCACACAAGCACAAACACATGCTCCCCACATGCTCACACACAATCTTTGTGGCCTTGTGGCCCTTACCTTTTGCAGACTGTGCATCTTAATTCCTCAGCTCCACCTTGTTCCCTGGAAATGACAGCTCTGTAGCACAGAGGCAGCTCCATGGCAGCAGCCCTCAGAGCATCTTTGGTGGAAGCACCATTTAATTAGCAGAAAGAGTATTTGTGTTTCCTCTCCTAGCACTTTGATCAGGGGAGGGGCAGATAACAGAGCACACCTTTCAGGCTGTGAGGAAATTGCTCTTTCTAGGACTAAGTAGGGTGGGGCTGTGACATGTGCATGGTCTGGCTGAACTGGCTGTAAACTACCAGATTTCCACATTTTGGGGGAGACAGAGCCAATTTCTAAGAAGTAGCCTTCCCCTCGTCAGACCCTGGCGTGGTCCTTATGTCATGGGAGTGCAACCACCTGCTTGTACATTCAGCTTTCCACGTTTAAGGGAAGAACAGATTATTATCCTACTATCACTGTAGAAATGAGTGGATAAAAGCCTCTTGTTTAGTTCAAAACTCAGGTTTTTACAAGTTCAGGGCTAAGAGCTCCAAAGGATTAGTGTGACCAAGTCAGACCTCCTCCCTACACAGCCATTCATGGTCTTTTCTTTGAGAATGATGTTAAATTCTAGGGGTTTAGTCCATTTCTCTCAAAATGAAATGCTGTTAGAATAAAGTGTTGTGGATTTTCATCACTTTCTTCTCCAATTTGAGCCCAAGGCATATTTTTAATGAACACACAAATGCTTTAAATGCATGCTAATAAAAATCGTGGGTGCGCCCATCCTCTCTGCTTCCCTTCCCATAGCTCGCCCACAGCTGAGGGGTACACTGAGCATACACAGTGGAATCACTCACATTACAATGAGCAGCGCTTCTCCATGGGTGTCTACTCAGAGCCCATCTTCCAGATCACTGGTGGTGAGTTCTGATTGCATCTCAGCACCGTCCGGGCACTTGCTTAGACAGATGTCCTTGCCACAGCCCCTGGGTGGGTCACCTCCTTGCCCTGACCACTGCTCCCTTTGAAACCTCCATCTGTATGTGCCCTTGGTTCTCAGTGACAGTAATAATAGTGGCCACTATTATCAGCACATCCCCAAAAAGGAACAGTTGGCATTTGTCTATTTTTAATCCTCTGAACAACAGGTGGGCGATGATGAATTGGATTTTCCCTGAACCCTGTATTCCTGGAAATGGTGCTGGTTGGGGAGGCTCCCCACTCAAACTCATCCTCTTGTCCCCCCAAAACAGCTTATAAACTGCAGAGAACCCCTCTTTCTATGTGATTTAGTAAGACTCTCGAATGCTCCTTTGGCTTATCTGGGATAAGGCAGGCACAGACCCTTATACAAAATTAGCTGAATTCTGTCCCCACTCACCTATCTGGCTTAAATGCCCAATAATTTGACTAAACTGTAGTCAGGACTCTCTCCCACCCCCAGATGCAGACAAACCCTCTTTAAAGCTGCCTGAGAACATTTTCTGTGCTACTTTGGGGTCATAACACTGGATCCTCCCATCCACCAAGAAAACTGCTCCCCATCTGGCCTCTGAGATGTGGCAGATCTGACGGACAGTGGAGGTGTCCCCTGCGGTCATAGCACCCTCGTGGGTTGGCAATGATCCTGTGGGTACAGCGTCCCCTACTAACCCTAGACTCCTTGTTTATCAACAGTACCATCACTATCCACACACAAGTGGCTAAACTGAGGCACAGGGAGGGTCTGTGGCTTGCTGAGGTCCAGGGCTGCAGCCAGCTCTGCTCCCACACAGTGGTGTGACATGCAGTCTTCCAATCTCTTCCATCAAAAGACTTTCACAGTCTGTCCTCTTCATCTTCAAAGGGATTTCAAGCTTGAAACGTGAACATGAGGCAGAGAGGCTGTGTTACAGACAAAGGGATGGATCTGCTTCCATTCAAGTCACAAGAAGTAAAATGAAATTTGATTATCTGAAAAAGAGATGAAAATAGCCCACCCCATCCAAAGTACAATAGTACCTTAAATTAATTGCATCACAGGACAGAATGTATATTCTTGGAGATGCTTCTGTTCAGCTGTTAGCAGGTGCTATGCTTTCAGTGATGGGGGTCCCTGTGGGGTTCTCAGGGGGTAGAGCCTTTTAGGGAAGAGATTAAGTCTCAAGGACTCCACCATCACACATGCAATGTGGCCCTCAAACACAGGGCTGAAATGTTGTTGACTAGTGCTCCCAAGGTCAAGGCTGGGATGTTCCTAGTGGAAAAAATGCAAATGTTAGACAAGCTTCATTCAGGCCTGAGTTGTAGTGATGTTTGTCTGGAGTTGAACGCTAATGAGCCGATGATATCTACATAATAAATCAGGTGTCTTCAAAAAGAAAGACAAACAAGGGTATGCACAGATTGGTTGATGAAATGTTGTGACCAAAGACTGTCAGGACCCTGCTTTTTCCCTGGGAAAGTCAGTTCAGTATTAACTAATGCTGTGATGGCTAGCAGTGTGGTCTTCCTTTCCTAACTAATGCCCCTGCTTTATGTATTTCAAGGAAACTGCACATCTGTCACTTAACCATCTAGTAAGCCAGCTATTTGTGTGAGAGAGAAGGAAGCTTTATGATCAGATGGAACAAACTCTGAAGCCAGGCATGCAAGAAATGTGCAAACAGCCCCCCAAATAACACACCTTTGTTCATTCTGATGCTTTGACATCTGTTCTAAGAAAGAACAGCAGGTGGACCCACCAAAGAAAAAAAGAGAAAAATCTCATTGTTGTGAGTCTTTCTTCGTATGTGATATTCTTTCACACCCCCGGTTTTTATTTTAAATTTGATGCTGCCTATTCATGGAAACCAAATTACTTGCAAGAGATTCAGGTAGAAATCTACCATAATCCACCCTGACCTATGTTTTTCCGGAGTGATTATTCATAGAAACTAAGTTACCTGCAAGAAGTCCAGCTTTGGAATATAAGCCACCTGTGCAGTGGCAAGGCCCTGGCTGGCAGGGCTGTGCTGGGCTCACTTAAGAGGCATTTGTAAAGCCGTCACTTGTACCCCACAACTGTCTATCTTTTTCTTTGTCTCTACTTGTAGCTATCTCTCTCCCAGGACTCACATGCTGTCCCATGACTGTAGCTTTGCTCCTGGCAGCAGCTCTGAAACCAACACTGTGCCCCTCCCCTTCCCCAAACACGCGCCCTGCCATCATCCACAGCCTAGCCAGGCTGCACAGCCCTTGGACACTGACAGAGATCATAGTGCAAGTCATCCAACCTTTTTGCTCTCTTTTTCCTTGGAATAATAAGAGTTGTCTTTGGCCAGACATTAAATTCACAAACACTAATGAAAGCTGGTTAGCAAATAAAAAGTTCTGTGCATACTTTTCTTGATATCTAACACAATAGATAAAAAAAAAAAGTCCTCATAAAATCAGTATGCAGCCACAGGCCTCAAGCTGGACAATAGTTGGTTAATACTTCCACGTTAGATCAATTTCCGTACACGCGGTCTATTAAACTGTAAAACCTGACCCTGTCCTCAGCAGACATATCCATAAGTATGAACTTCACCTAGGTTTTCATAGCCTGAGTTTGAAAACATTTCTCTCAAACATCATTTTAAGTTATTTGTGTTTACATCTGACCCTATTAAGCTTAGCATTTGTTTAAAAGGAAATAGAGCCATTCAGGGTTTAAAAACTGCAAATTCACTTCTGCACTTGCTTTTAAAAAAAATGGAAAAAATTAGTATTCTGTAGGCTGGAAAGAGTAGGAGAAACTGTAGATGTTTGTAGAGACAGCAAAGGTGAAGACGATGCCAACGTTTACAGACTGTAATTAGAACGTGAATAGATACAAATCCTGCCCACTCCATGGACCCATCACCATTCACACTGTTTGGTCACATTCGGTCACATTCCAGTGGGATAATTCACACCAGAGGTTTATTTTCCTCATTACATCAAGGACAAGCTCACCCTGCAAGGTATTTCCGATAATCTATTAGTGGCATTCAGTCTCAGCTGAAAAGGAGAATCAGAAAATAAAACATATGCACTATTTCCCCCACGCTGACCAGTGGACTCAGTAAATGTCCAGGAAACACAATGGAAATTTCAAAGTAAAGACAAGTAAAGGCAAAATCTGAAATTCCAATTTGAAATGACCTAGCTGCCAAACTTGGCAGATACCACTTTCTCACCTCAACCTGCTGACTCTCTGTAAAAAAAAATCCTTGGAGGCGGAGCAAGATGGCAGCCGAGTAACAGCTTCCTTGCAGCTGGGCACGGTGAGACTGGGGAGAGAGGACTTCAGGCATCTCTGGCAGGCGGGATCTACCCAGGAACTTCCCCTTGGGGACACAGGGAGACAGCGTGAGGC
>CAUYRH010025314.1:0-10408 GCA_963574655.1 Perodicticus potto | reverse complement strand
TTGGGGAGGCACAGAGGGTACAAGAAACCATGTTACACTGATTGCATTTGTTGGGTAAAGTCCCTCTTACAATTGTGTTTTGCCCCCTAAAGGTGTGGCACACACCAAGACCCCACCCTCCGCACTCCTTCCCTCTCTCTGCTCTCCCCTTCCCTCACCCCCACCATGTCATTAATTGTCATTAATTGTCCTCATATCAAAATTGAGTACATGGGATTCAAGCTTCTCCATTCTTGTGATGCTTTACTAAGAATAATGTGTTCCACTTCCATCCAGGTTAATACAAAGGCTGTAAAGTCTCCATTTTTTTTTTAATGGCTGAATAGTAGTCCATAGTTTACATATACCACAGCTTGTTAATCCATTCCTGGGTTGGTGGGCATTTGGGCATTTCCACATTTTGGCGATTGTAAATTGAGCTTCAATAAACAGTCTAGTGCAAGTGTCCTTATGATAAAAGGATTTTTTTCCTTCTGGGTAGATGCCCAGCAATGGGATGGCAGGATCAAATGGGAGGTCTAGCTTGAGTTCTTTGAGAGTTCTCCAAACGTCCTTCCAAAAAGGTTGTATTAGTTTGCAGTCCCACCAGCAGTGTAAAAGTGTTCCCTTCTCTCCACATCCACGCCAGCATCTGCAGTTTTGAGATTTTGTGATGTGGGCCATTCTCGCTGGAGTTAGATGGTATCTCAGGGTGGTTTTGATTTGCATTTCTCTAATAATTAGGGATGATGAGCATTTTTTCATGTGTTTGTTAGCCATTCATCTGTCTTCTTTAGAGAAGGTTCTATTCATGTCTCTTACCCATTGATGTATGGGATTGTTGGCTTTTTTTCATGTGGATTAATGTCCTTGGTTTTCTTGAAGATGACATTTGCAGTACAAAGGATTTTTCATTTTGGTGAAGCCCAGTTTATCTATTTTTTTCTTTGTTTATGTTTTTGGTGTAAGGTCTAAGAAATCATTTTCTAATCAGGTAATTAGCTTTTAATATCTCCTAAGAAGGGCCATAGAAGAGGCTGAATAGGCACTTTCAATAATAATCTGTGATTCCATGTGTGCGAGTGTGTTTTAAAATAGACTGTTTTTTTTAGACTAGTTTTAGATTTATAGCAAAATTGAACAGAAAGTACACAGATCTCCCATATGCCACCTGCTCCCACACATGCATAGCTCTTCCCCCATTATCATCATTCCAAACCAGTGTGGTGCAATCATTACAATCAGTGAACCTGGCATATCACTATAGCCCAAAGCCCACAGTTCACTCTTGATGTTGTACATTATATAGATTTGGACAAGTGCATAATGACATATATCCACCATTACAGTGTCATGCAAAAATCCCCTGTGCTCTGCCTATTCATCCAGCCTTCCCTCTCCACAACCCCTGGCAACCACTGATCTTTTTACTGTCTCTATAATTTTGCCTTCTTCAAATTGTCATATAATTGGATCCATACTGTATGTAGTCTTTTCACATTGGCTTCTTCCCCTTAGTAATATGCACTTAAGCTTCTCCTCTGTTCTTTTCTGTCTTAACAGCTCATTTCTTTTTAGTTGTGAATAATATTTCCTTGTCTGGATATACCACAGTTTGTTTATCCATTCACCTTCTCAGGGATATCTTGGTTATTTCCAAGTTTTTTTTTTTGCTGTTGTTGTTGTTGCAGTTGTCATTGTTGTTTATCTGGCCAGGGCCGAGTTTGAGCCCACCAGCCTCGGTGTATGTGGCTGGCAACGTAACCACTGTGCTACAGGCGCCAAGCCTTAAGTTTTGGCAATTATCAATAACATTGATATAAATATCCATGTAAAGGTTTTTGTGTGGACATAAATTTTCAACTAATTTGGGTAAACATTAAGGAGCATGACTGCTGAGTTGTGCAAAAGGATTATGTTTAAATTTGTAAGAAATCACCAAATTGTCACCCGGGCTTGGTGGCTCGCAAATGTAATCTTAGTTCTCTGGGAGGCTGAGGCAGGAAGATCACTTGAGCCCAAGAATTCTTGTTGTAAGCTGTGACACCATGGCACTCTACCTAGGGCGACAGAGTGAGATTGTCTCAAAATAAAAAAAGAATGAAGAAATGAAAAAGAAATCACCAAATTGTCTTTCAAGGTTTTTGCACCATTTTGCATTTCCACCATCAATCAATAAAAGAGTTCCTGTTGCTTCACATCCTTGCCTGTATTTGGTGCTGTCATTGTTTTGGATTTTCACCATTCTAACAGGTATGTAGTAGTATCTCATTTTAATTCACATTTTCCTAATGACAGATGATGTGAAGCATGTTTTCAAGTGCTTATTTGTAACCTGCATATTGTCTTTGGTGAGCTATCTGTTCATATCTCTTGGCCATATTTATATTGAGTTCTTCATTTTCGTACTGCTGAGTTTCTTTTTTTTTAGACAGAGTCTCACTATGTTGCCCTAGGTAGAGTGCTATCATATCACAGCTCACAGCAACCTCAAACTCTTGGACTCTAGAGATTCTCTTGCCTCAGCCTCCCAAGTAGCTTGGACTACAGGCACCTGCCACAACGCCCGGCTATTTTTTGGTCATAGTTGTCATTGTTGTTTGAGACACCCAGGTTGGATTCAAACCTGCCAGCTCCAAGGTATGTGGCTTGGGACCTAGCGGCTGAGCTACAGGTGCTGAGCCGTACTGCTGAGTTTTAAGCATTGTGTATTTTAGATAATGTGTAGTCCTTTATCAGATGTGTCTTTTGTAAATATTTTTTCTAGTCTGTGGCTTGCCTTCTCATTCTCTTTAAGTGACTGTGTTTCCCTGAATGATTTACTTCACATTCATTTATTGAGTCTGGGTTCATCTTTTGGGGTCCAAGATTCTAGGTATATCTAGGTAAAAGCAATTAAGATATTATTTTGCTCTTAAGTGTTCTTAGCCTGCTGAAAGAGAAGGACCAGTAAATAGATGCCTTGAAGGAACACCCTTCTTAGGTAGGCACCCTTCTCTGGCTTCTTGGAAGAAGAGGCTAACACATAAAAAAGACAAAGGATTTTGATGGCAGGCAAAGGTGGGGTAAGGCTTGCTGGGTGTAGGGAACATTATATCACTATGATGTAAGTTCTTGTAAGTACAATCATTAGCCATTGTTGCTGTGGTTCAATTTGTCTATGCTAGAGGTAGGTAAACTATAGCAGTGGGCCAAACCTGGCCTGCCATCTTTTTTTTGTAAATAAAGTTTTGTTGAAATACATCCATGTCCATTTATTCACATATTATCTTTGGCCACTTTTGTACTATAATGGCAGAATGGAGTAGTTGCAACAGAGGTAGTTTGGCCTGTAAAACCTCAACTATTTATAATCAGGCCCTTTACAGAAACAAGTTTGCCAACCCCTGCTCTATGAAACAATTCATTGGAAAATGCTTACACTTAGTCCCTGTTTTTTTTTTTTTTTTTGTTTTTAAAGCATTGCTAATTGGGGTGCACCTCACAGCTATTTATATATCTAAGCAATTTCATCATTTTTTTGAGGATTTCCCTCTGTTTTCTGCTTTTCAAATTTGAGCTAATTAATTTTCATCCAGTAGTTCTGTATATTTGACTTAAAATAAACTACAAATGATAAGTGGCTCAATCCCTGAAAATAAATTGAAATATTTGTTCTTTTTAAAAAAATTTCATTGTTTCTTTGAATGTTTATGTTCTTCACTTTTTATTTTTATTTTTCATTATAAAAAATTTCAAATTAGTATGAGGGTACAAATTTTTAGGTTACATTGTTTTCAATAAAACAATGTTTCAATGTTTTCTAAATAAAAGTTCAAGTGGTAGTTGAGCCCTTCACCCAGGGGCTGTGCTGAGCATCCTCCCACATCCCTCCTACCCTCTCCTACCTCACTCCTCCCCCTTGCTAGACTATATTTGTGTTTCCCTGTTCGTGTGGGCATGTAGTTGTTTGTATACTTGTTTCATATTAGTATTTATGACACTGCGTTTTTTTTTTTTTCATTCTTATGCTACTTTACTAAGAAGAATGTGTTTCAACTCCATCCAGGTAAATATAAAAGATGTAAAGTCTCCATCAATTTTTATGGCTGAATAGTATTCCATGGTATACATATGTCACAATTTGTTAATCCATTCTTGGATTATTGTTTCTCACTTTTTAAAATGACAAAATAAATTCATGCTCATTTTCGGAGAATCAGATATTATAGACAAGCAAAAGAAGAACATTAATCTATAATCCCACTTTGATTCCTAGGAGAAAGCCTTTTTGGTGCTTTGATATTTATTCTCTGAGGTCTTTTTCTGTGTGTATATACACATTTTATTATGTTTCTTTTTTTTTACATAAATGAAACCATACTCTGCTGCCACCAATTATCTTCCACAGGCATATACTTTCCTTGTTTGGGGGGTATTTTCATGATTCATGTGGTCAGAGCTCTTCTACTGTGGAAGTTGCCAAAGGAGGTTATTTACAGAGTAACCCATGTTTTCATCCTTCCATGGACAAAGGGAAGATGCTACAAAAAGCAAATTTGTTGATTGTCCCATAAAACTGTTGAGTGGTCAGATATAATGAAGTTGTCTTTGGCTTTCTGAATATTTCTAAGACAAGAGTGGATTCAAAAAGCTAAGACTCTGTATCAGTTACCTATTGTCCCAATAATGCTGTGTGACAAACAGACACAAACCTTAGTCTTATACAATGAAAAGACCTATTGTTTAACTAGCTGGTTCTGCTGATCTTGGCTCATATGTCTGAGTGTCTCCTCTTTTGTGGTCTGGGGGCCAGCTGCTGTTGGCTGATCTAGGCAGTCACCAGTTGATGAGGCTCTGTTCCATGTGTCTTTCACAGGCTGTCCTGGGCATGTTCTTGTGGCAATTCCAGAAGTGTATGAAAGAGCAAGCAGGAACATGTGAGGGCTTCTGTGGCTGCAGCCTCATCGCTTGGCCAAAGCACATGGTTGAGGTCAGACTGAAGGAGTGAGGAGGCAGATGGTTCCATTAGTGAGATGAATGGCAAAATTATGTGCCAAAAGATCTAGACATAAGGACAGGTGGAGAATGGCACATCAGTCTACCATAGACTCCAGTCATAAGGCCAAAGTGCTATCAGCTACACATATCTTTCAGGAGCAGCTGAAGTTTCATTTGTGGCTGTTCTGAATTAATGTCTGTCAAATGACAGTCACTTCTCCCCATTTTCCATGTCTAAGTGAACTGTTCTGTAAAGGGCTCCTGGCAAGCTACTCTGACATTTCTTTCTTTTTTGTCAGAAAAGTAATCAGATGCAGATTAGTTTTTCTGGGCAGCGCCCGTAGCTCAGTAGGTAGGGCGCCAACCTCATATACTGAAGGTGGCAGGTTCGAGCCCGGCCCTGGCCAAACTGCAAAAAAAAAATAGCCAGGCGTTGTGGAGGGCGCCTGTGGTCCTAGCTACTCTGGAGACTGAGGCAAGAGAATCGCCTAAGCCCAGGAGTTGGAGGTTGTTGTGAGCTGTGATGTCGTGGCATTCTACTGGGCGAAAAAGTGAGACTCTGTCTCTTAAAAAAAAAAGATTAGTTTTTCTGATTGTCTCAGTAATTCGAGATGAGAAAAGAGGGCATGGCCTGGGGCACTTAAAAACGGGTAGATTTTCATTAACAAAGCTGGAGAATTTTTTAAGCTCTTCTGGATTGTGTAAGTTTATTATAGTTGGACAACCTTTTTCTTCAGATAAAGGTCAAGAGGGCATCTCAATTCCTGTGTGAGGTATGATTAGCTACCTGAGAATCCCGTCTGTATTGCTCACTTGTGATGTCTCCTTTTTAGGTCATATCATATTTATGTCATATTTTTCATTTCCTCCATAACATCTGTATGCTAGGAGAATATATATACAGTTAAGTTTCTATAGTTGATCACCTCCCTATATTGACCACCTCCTTAAGTTGACCTAATTTTCATAGACTGGACATATATTACATGTACTTAATGGAAGACTGACCTCTATATATTGATCACCTCTGGAAGTTGTATCTTGACTACTTGGATTGTGACCCACAATATTAATTTACCCTCTATAAATTGACCAGTTGGATCCACTCTATATCATAGGGCAGAAGGTGTAGGCTCTGCCCCTTAGTTGTATTATTTTTTTCTTTAGTATAAGTGTTGGATTAGGCCTAGTGTCCTATTTACTATGTGTTGTGGAAGATTTTTTCAATGTGAAAGACTGGCCCGAATTGTTTTTTTTTTTTTAAATACATGTATTTTATTATTCTTCATTACATTATTTCCCCTCCCCACCCCCCAGTGGTAAGACAGAATTTATTTACAGAAAAGAATACAGAAAACACTAAAGCTCCTGGTAGAGGGGGAGAATTCAAGTGGGGAGAGAGAAGCTCTCTCCGTTTCTCTCCCGGTCTTTCCCCGTCTCCTCCTTTAAGCCTTTAGTCTCAGGATATATTTAGGTGTATGGGTTTCTTGGCCAGGAATCGAATGAATACAGTCCCTTCCGCCGGGGGCAAGGTGAATGAGTGTATCAATGAATGGATTGAGGCCTAGGAAATTCACAAGAAATTGACCTAGGCATAGGAAATGGGGGTTCCACATTTAGTCCTAAGTGTAAAGTGAAGGAGACACCAAGGCACAGGTGTCTCCTCGGCAGTTGTCCAGCCTTTTTGGCTATTGGAGAATTATAGCTTTGCACGCTACTCTCACTTAATGTAACTTCTATTATATCAATTTCTTCTGTGTTGTCTTTTTGTACTTTGTAAAACAGAAGTTTAAGACCACAAGTTGGAAGAAGGTCACATACTTCAAATACTAATAGATGGGGCTCTGAAGGATTTATATTGCTGTGCTTGAATGGACTTACACCTGTTTCAGCTTTAGAAGCAGAGTGTCACTGGGCAGCACTGGGCAGCAGAGTTTCCCTGGGCAGCACTTTCACATAAGTTCTCTGTAAGTTATGCGACTCCAGTGCCTGGCTGCTCCGGGTAAAGCTAGGATCCTTATTCGGTACCTTTTGCTGTTGGAGATGTGAATGAAGTCTGCATGTGCATGGCTTACTGAATTCACTTTTGTGCCATTTTTGTATATACAATAGTTTTGTGCAACCTTTCCAAAAAAAAAAAAAAAAGAGAAAAATCTGAAGAAAATGCAGTTAGCGCATTTAGAATATAAGAAGACTTCCCGCAACCACAAAACCTGATTTCTGAATTAAGCATTTAATAGCGAAATGGAGAAAGAGAATAGTTACTGTTAGATATGATTGGTCTCTTGTTAAAAGAAGAACTTTAGACAAATTAAATTTAACAGAGCTTAATCAAGCAAAGAATGATTTGCGAATTGGGCAACCCTTCAACCAGAAGAAGTTCAGAGAGACCCAGGCTCTGCCAGGTGGTCAGAGAGGATTTCTGGGCAGAAAAAGAAAGTGATGTACAGAAAATGGAAGCAAGGTACAGAAGTATCCCAGTTAGTGCCAGCTTGGCCTGTGCCTTATTAGAACATGGTTTGAACTGTGGGCCACCTGTGATTGGCTGGGAACTCTGTGGTACACGTGTAAACAGTAGGTTACAGCCTGTTTTATGCACCCAGTTAGATCTCAGTTCACTGTGGAGAAACCTTGAGACCAAAGTTAAAATATGCAAGAAGGCAGCTTTAGGCCAAACTTAACACTTATAACACCTGACGGACAAATTTTGGTCATTCAATAACTGATTATGGACCACCTACTATGTGCCAGAATGGGCCCTGTGAGAAAATAGGAAAAAATGTAACGCTGATACAGGGCAACACTGCAAAGAAACTGAAGCCATGACTGAAACTATGATAGTGACAAAGACCAGATACGGAAGACTCAATATCAAAGAGTAAGAGTTCCTAAAGGGGAGACAGCAATATAGAGAGAAGGGAAAAAAAATTGACAAAGTAAAAGAAAGACTTCCTTAAGCTAGAAAGATTTCAATTTCCCGAGTACATTCTAGGTAGAACAAAAATGGAAAAAAGACACACCTAGATATATACTGACTAAATTTTAAAGTGTCAGACAGAGGAGAAAAGAGAGAAAGAGAAAGGGAAGCAGGAGGGAAGAGGGAGCGAGAAACTCTGGGAAAAGAAAGTTGATGAAACTATCATTAGATTTTTATTTGTCCTACTGAAAATGGGAAGATCGTAAAGTATTTGCAGACTTTTTTTTTTCTTTTGTAGATCATCATCTAGACCTCTTATTTCAAGTCAAGTCATTAACGAGGATAGGAAAATTATTTATTTTTTATTTTTGACAAGCACAGACTCTGTTCTTATACTACTCACCTAGTCTTTGTAAGGAAATTAATTGTTCAGCCAAACAAAAATTAGAACAAACCAACAAACTCCTAAATATTGTAGTGTGTTCATCACAAAACTGCACCAAATATCATATTAAACAAAGAAATACAAATTTGAGAGGGATGTTCATTGTTCCTCCTATCACTTGTTTTGGGAATTCTAGCCATGCGGAGAGAAGAGAACGTGAGTAGTATAAATAAAGAGAAGCAAGAGGCACAAGTATTACTCTTTAGATGCTATGCTCAAATAAGTAGGTAACTAAACAGATTCACTAAAAAAACAAACAAAAACAATGAGTAGAGCCAATAAAAGAGGTTAGAAAGGCGTGAATATAAGGTAAATATACAAACCAAATAATTAATCTTTATCTCATCAATATGTATTTACAAACAGAAACACATCCCACTCAAAGTGGTAAAAGTGACGATACCCCTTGGCATAAAGTAATTACAAAAGGTGAATCTGAGAGAAGAAAACCAGAAATTCTACCAAGGATAATTCACGAGGTCTAGATGGGTTGAAAGACACGACTTGTTCTTGGATGGAAAGGATGAGTGTCACTGAAAGGCCAAGACATAATACGGTGATGGGACGTCAAATCATCTCTCGTGAAGGAAATCTTAAAAAAGAGCAGTAAGATATGAAACAGACGTTAACATTAGTTAGAAAGTTATGAAAACCAAAACATAGTGCTGGGCTCTGCAGCAGAAAAATAGGTGGACACACAAGGTCCAGAAACAGACCTAGGAAAATGCATGACTGTAATGCAAAGCTAGCTCGCACTTAGAGAATGTTTCCTATGGGCTACGGGCCAAATACTGTTCTCTGCGTTTTCATAGTTTAACCTATTTATCTCAAAACCCCCAAGACAGTGATTTTCATGCTATGAGAGGATCTTAGGTATGCTGCAAAAATGAAAATAAATCATTAATTAAATTATTTTCAAAAGAAGTTCAAAGCACAGTAAGTATGTTCTTTTTTTGTTGTTCAATATGATTTAAGTGTGCCGCAGAAGTTTAACTAGAGGTTCAAGTGTGCCGTGAGATATAAAAGGTTGAAAAACACTGCCCTAAGAGGTTGGTGCTATGATTTCTCCCATTTGGCAGATGAGGAAATCGGGGCACAGAGAGATTAAACAGCTTTCAGAGGCCCCCGAGTGAGCGGCAGTAAACAGGGACTGAGCTCAGCCCTCAGCTGCAGAGCTCATGCACGTGACTGCCGTCCTCTGCCAGCTGTGACTACACCTTGGGTGCCACCCCAGGTCCGCGGGGGGGAATGTATTATGTGATAAATGATGCTGGGGAAGTCGACCCTACCTATGAAAGTACACAGCAGATGAATGAAGGCCTCGACTTAAAAGCAAAATTATACAAGAATTAGACAAAAATATAGGGGAAGTATTTGTGTAACCAGGGGGTGGGGAGGACTTTCTCAAGCAAAGCCGGAAACTCAAAGGCTGAGAAGGAAAAATAATACATAGAGTTAAGAAACAGAAGAATTAAAATCTCCTGAGGCAAAAGTAACAGAAGACAAATGATAAATGCTAACATGTAACAGAGGGAAACTATCCTGACACATGAACCGCCCTTGTGGACTGATCATTAAAAGAACCTGCAGAAAAATAAAGCATATAAACAGGCAACTGTTGAAGGGCCAACGCAGTGATGCTTAACTAATTCACCAGTGGCCAGGGGAATGTAGGTTAAAATAACCACGGGCTCCACATCACAAAATCTCAAAACTGCAGTTGCTGGCATGGATGTGGAGAGAAGGGAACACATTTACACTGCTGGTGGGACTGCAAACTGATACAACCTTTTTGGAAGGAAGTACGGAGAACTCTCAAAGAACTCAAGCTAGACCTCCCACTTGATCCTGCAATCCCATTACTGGGCATCTACCCAGAAGGAAAAAAATCCTTTTATCATAAGGACACTTGTACTAGACTGTTTATTGCAGCTCAATTTACAATCGCCAAAATGTGGAAACAACCTAAATGCCCACCAACCCAGGAATGGATTAACAAAGCGTGGTATACGTACACTATGGAATACTATTCGGCCATTAAAAAAAATGGAGACTTTACAGCCTTTGTATTAACCTGGATGGAAGTG
>CAUYRH010025313.1:0-37520 GCA_963574655.1 Perodicticus potto | reverse complement strand
CCAAAAAGGTCATCAGGGTGGAGGCACTAAATCATAGAACAATGCTCAAGGGCACAACTAAGTAGGTAACAAACAAAGTTGCCTTATGGGATGAGAGAAGAAGGTTATGGTTACAGCCTTCAGTCTCTAGTTTGTCTAGGCGCCAGGGTAGACAGTGCTGATATCCTGTCTCCACTAAGCTTCTGATTCTTACTGAGATGTCCCTAAACTATTTTTCTAAGGTTATGGTTACAGCCTTCAGTCTCTAGTTTGTCTAGGCACCAGGGTAATTTTTAACCCCTTTCTAACTCTGCTAATATCTTGTCTCCACTAAACTTCCGAATCTTACTGAGATGTCCCTAAACTATTTTTCTATGTGGGGGAACATTCTGACCTCCCTCTCCATGGCCACCTTAGGCATGCTGAGCAGTGAGGGGGCTGAGGCCCAGGGCCATTCCCACGGGAGTCCTCTGGAATGTCCACTTACATTATATTGCACCCCACACTGTAACAATCTGGGCAACATACAGAGGTGATCAACATAAGGAAGTAGGTCTACTGTGCTGATATGTTCATGTGGTTCACGTCCGGCCTATGAAAATTAAGTCAATTTAAGGGAGTGGTCAGCTATGGAGGTTCTGCTGTATTTTAAATTGCAAACAGTAAGGGTTTCAATCTAGAAATCCCTGAAGAAGCAAAGGACAAGCTGTTAGAATGAATGTAATTTAGAAGAATGGCTAGATAGCAGATAAAACAGTAGATTTCCTGTGTTAGCAGTAATAAGTTAATTATAAAATGGAAAAATAAAAAAATTATTTTGGTAGTGGCAATGAAACGTTAACTGCGTTAGAGTCCTTAGTTCTAAGGGATTCTAATGGAAAACTTCTTAGACTTAGGTGAAGAAAACTATAAGACTTTATTAAATTATACAATAAAAAATTGAAATACATAAAGAAACAAATTGCTTTATTCCTGGCAGGAAAACATTAATATTGTGAAAAAATCGTGTGCAGTCTCATATTTCATCCCAAAGTACCAGTGGGAATTAGGTTGAAACTTTACAGAATGATTCTAGGATTCATTTTAAAGACCAGGTAGGTGAGAATTGGTAAGGAAGAATTAATAAAAGCACAGCAATGGAGAAAGAATGGAAAGAAAGGTTTTTAAGCCCTCCCCTTCAAGCAAGTCATTCACAGGTCCACACATCCCCTGGGTTCACCTGTTGTTGTGTTAACATTTTGCCACATCTGTTTTATCATTCTCTGTGTTTCTCTCTCTCCACACAATGCACACATCCTACTATGAAGCTAAGAAAAATGTTTCTGATAGCCAAAAAAATTGTTTTTAAAAATATAATTTGAAGAAAATTTCAAAATAAACATACAGTAGAACCTCTAGAGTAGATCACCTCCCTCCACAGTTAGCCACTTCCCTAAATTGACTTAATTGCCATAGACCACTCCATGTATTATCAGAAGAGTGGGTCTCTTTCCTGATGTTGACCACCTTTGTATGTTGATCCGTTTGTTTGTACAGCAGTCCCTTGGGTGGTCCACTTACAGAAGTTCTACTCTGTTTAAAGTGGGTCTAGCTCTGGCCGTCTCTTTGAAAGAGCAAAGGGTGCTAGACCCCTCCCAGAGCCCTGCTGAGGAGGAAGGCGCTCTGCTGCTTCTGGATTAGGTGGAAGCAGTGTCCGCAGCCTGGCTCAGCACCCCTGCTCACCGACGGGGGTCTGGGAGGGGCTCACCCGTCCCGGAGTCCTCCCCAGAGGTCAGAGGTGTCACCCATATGGCCCTTTCTTGGATGGAAGTTACAACTCCATCCTCTGCTGGTCTTTTCCAACACTGTGAGGTGGCTTGAAGAACTGAGGATTCAGAACATGTTGCTCCTTATACAAGGAGAAACATCGTAAAAGAAAATCATAGAAGTAACAGGATTCTAGTTGGTGAAGGAGTCTGTTTGCACGGATAGCATCATCGCAACTCATCTGTACAATCAATCTAATATTAAAGTTATTCGACTCACCCCAGACCTGAAAGGTACAAAATCCATCTTTCCATAGTCTGCAGATACCAATCTCTTTGAAACCCTGGGCTTAGACCCTCCAGCTATGTTTCCCCTGAGCAGTAATTGCCATTTATTATAGGATCAGAATTGACCAGTCCACGGCCTCAAAAATCCTTGGAAGTTGTAAAAGCAGAGTATTAATATGGAAGGCAGCATAAAATTGGAAGGAAAAGTATGAGCAGAATGTTAGAAGATTCAAATAGGTGGTAAATTAGACTAACATCACGAAAGGAAAGTAATGATAACAACAGAAATCAAGACATAAAACTGCACTGCAACAATGATGAAATGCTAACCTGTAAGGTTTTTAAAACCAACATATAGGCTCGGCGCCTGTGGCTCAACAGGCTAAGGCGCCAGCCACGTACACCTGAGCTGGTGGGTTCGAATCCAGCCCAGCCCGCCAAACAACAATGACGGCTGCAACCAAAAAAATGGCTGGGCATTGTGGTGGGCGCCTGTAGTCCCAGCTACTTGGGAGGCGGAGGCAAGAGACTCGCTTGAGCCCAGGAATTAGAGGTTGCTGTGAGCTGTGATGCCACAGCACTCTATCCAGGGTGACAGCTTGAGGCTCCGTCTCAAAAAAAAAAACAAAAAACCAACATATATTAACATAAGCAAAACAAATGGAAAAACAAAACAAAACAGAAGCATACCTGACAGCCAGAGTCTTTAATACATTTTTATCAGGAACTGTGACTTTCCATAGTGTCAGTGGTTTGGGGGGGTTTCTTTTTGTTTTAGTTTTGTTTTTCCTGGTAATCCCAAGTGGTTGGGGGAACAGCAGAGGACAGAAAGCTCTAGAATGCCTTTTACATCTTATTCCTGATTGGGGGCCTTTGGGTGGAGAGACTTACCTGGTGGTTGGCGTAGATTAGGACGTGGGTCCCAATCTGGTCTCCCAGCCCTGGGCCCTGGAGCTTCAATCAAAAACCGTATGCTCATTTAAAGATAAAGGATTTATTTACCAAAAAAGAGAGGCCACTGCTATTTATTGGAGGCCTTTTATATAGTCGACAATTCCTGGTGGCCATAGCAAGCTGTTAATCCTCACAACATCTCCATTTACACTTGAGGAGCCTGACACAGGGAGAGGGTAAGTAGAGTGAGGTGATGCAGCCTTTGAGTGGTTACCTGTCAATTGTTAGCTGTCATTAACAAGAGCCTCTTGTGCTGTTTGCTTCTGACTGTTATGCAATGTTCTTGTCCACTGCTCTTGTTTTGTGTAAACGTCCTGTCTTCCTTACAGACTGTAAGCTCCTTGAGGACTAGACTCACAGTAAACTCATCTTCCACTGTAACCTCTAGCCTCATGTTTTACATATAGTCTGCATTTAATAAGTATTTGTTGCATAAATAGAGTAACTTACTATTTGCTTCAGCGTCAGTTCTAAAAAAAAATATTCCTCAGACAGTGCTAAATTTTTTATGTACTTTGCATTTTAGCCTGAAACCTCTCAAAAACCATTCTTTTTCCTTCTAAAATAAGTGAGAATGAGTTATACAAAAGGGCTTCTCTCTCCCCTCCCCGCTCCCCCTCTTCCTCAGGGTAATTTGGTTGAGAAGGCCCACTGAGTCCAAATTTGAATTAGAAAATATCAACACTACAGTATGTTCCCCCAAAAGGAAAAAATGATCTATTTTCAATCTTGTGTTTCAGAACACACAGCTGTGTGACTTCCTAATTTATTATATCCCCAACTGCCTCCAGACAAGTCTCAGCGTGCTTCTTTTTTTCTACCCACCCCTCTCTATGGGAGATGAGTCCGACTTTAACCAGCCTGGAGTTTGCTCTCTGTTCTGAGAAGGACTCCATTGAGGACTCAGAGGGACCAGCAAACAGGGCTTCTCTCAAAGAGGTCTTCTCGCTCAGCAGGTGTGCTCACCCACCAAGATTTGAAAAGCACCAGGTCCCCTGGGGAAACAGCTGTGGGCTAGGAAGCCAAGGTCAGTAGCAGCTCCTTGCATGTCAATGCCAGCTGGCTGCCTGTCTCTCCTTTCCTCCCAGGAAGCCCTTTCTGGCCTGTATGTAGGACGCAGGACACAGCTCTAGATCCCAGCAAACAATCAAGCCCAATGTGTCTTCCCTTAATTTGGCTTTTCAAGGGTTTTGGCCACAAGAACAGATCACAGCTGTGGCCTGAGCATCTTTAGAAATGTGAATCATATTTTCTTTTCCCCTGAAGAAGCTATTTTGAGCTTTATAATTACATATTTCCATGTTTTCTTTTTCTTTTTTTTTTTTTTCAGAATGAGTAAGGAGAATGACTTGCATTTTTTTAAGTGGAAATCTGCTGGTTTCTTTGCTCTTCTGTCTTGTATAACTTAGTCCAGTGATTCTTGAACTTGGCCGTGCATCAGATTCACTTAGGGGGGCTTTCACGAAATGAAGATTCCTGCAGAGAAATCCAGAAATCCACATGTTTAACAAACTTTCCAGTTGATGCCCTTCCCACGTTTGGGCCTCTCCTGTCTTGATAATTCAGATCGTCCGTTAAATAGACATTCTTACAGGGTAGCAAAAGCTCTAGATTGGGCACGAGAAGACCCAGATTCTAGTTCTGGCTCCACTACCAAGCTGCTCTAGACAAGCCTCTTGTGTGTGGTTCTCAGGTTCCGTGGGGCTGAAATGCCATAATTGCCCAGGTGACCTCTAGCCACAAAGCTACTGTAGTGCAGAGACTCCTTTTTATGTAACCAATAGTGACTCTAATCATTAAATTAGTTATAGTAGAACTTTGCCATCACCTGCTCTTGTGTGATGTATGTCTGACTTAGACTGGCTGTTGGATTCTATACAAGAGAATTAAGGAAATGCCCACAGGCTTTGTTTTGGGGGCTGTTGGGGGCCAGGTAACGTTGAAACATGGACAGAGGTCTTGCTTTCTCTTATGCAGGTATGATTGCTCTCAGCTTTTGAACAGAGAATCGAGTAAAATGTGCTTTTCTCACTCTGCATTTTTTTCTCCTTTGAAATATCAACATTATTGCCAGCAGAGCCTTTTGAGAGGAATGAAATCTTAATTTTTCCAGAACAGATATAGGAAGTGACAAAAAAAAATATTTTCCTTTATTCTTTATTCCCCCTGTGTTTTCCCACCTTGATGTTCTCTGTGCTGGTTTTGGTGGCACTTGCCACCCTGAGATGCCAGTGGGGCTTTTGGGGGATGAAGCAGCTGCTTGTCCAGCTTTACTTGGAACCAGGAGTTGTTAAATGAACCTGAAATTTGGAGGAAGAAATAAGCCTCAATGCAAGTGCTATTAACATTTCTGCAAGTCATACCTGTCCCTGAGAAGCACAAGTCTAACGGTTCTTTGGCTTTTATTGGCTATTTAATAATTTGAGGAATTGCTTTTTGCTGGAGTTCATAAGACTCCTACCAGAATGCACTGACTTATTTTCCCGCCTGACTTCTCTAGGTCAGAGCTGATCTTGCCTCTTTCCTGCATCACTAATGTCATCAGAGGGAACATCAAACTGAAGGTCTCTGGGGATTCCTTTTTTTTTTATTGCAGTTTTTTGGCCAGGGCTGAGTTTGAACCCACCACCCTTGGCATATGGGGCTGGCACCCTAGTCCTTGAGCCACAGGTGCCGCCCGCATGGATTCCTTATTGTCAGCATCTTTTGGTTTTTGATTAGATTAGGAGTTTACCTTAATGCATATATTTGAACAAATTTTCCTATGTGATCTTATTATAAAAATAAACTGGTATCCTGCAGATTACTTTGTAACCTGATTCTTTCACTTAATGTGTTACAGAGTTCTTTCCTTTCCGTAAAGGTATTCATTTGTAGTCGATTGAAACTTTTAACAGGTGAATAGTATTCCACTTTGTAGATTTGGTCATTTTGTGGATATGGACATAAATAATACTTCATTTTATGAAAGTATAAGTCTTCTGTTGACGTATGTCTATAATTGTCTGTAATGTTTTGTTTTAATAAGAGGGCACCAGAATGACCATTTGCTCTGTAAATACACTGAGTGTGTTAACACTGGGGCTGTGGCAGTGAAACGAACAGACTACTCTTCCCTTAAGCATTGCCATGGCCCTCAAGCCTATGATCATTTTCCTATATTTTAGGTGGAGAAAAATAGCCTGTAAACATTAAGATGTCTTTCATTTGGCGAACAACATAATGGAGAACAATGCTACTAAAAAGAGAGGAAGCATGTTATTGCCTTGCTGAGAAGGAGACATTAATCAAACCTATGAATGAAGTGAGAGAGTGGGCCAAGATAGTACCTGGACAAGTGTTTTCCAGAAAGAGGGAACAGCCAGGGTGAAGGCCTGGGGCAGGAGCACCCAGCTTGGGAAAGGAAGAACAAGAAGTGAGTATGACTGGAGCAGAGAGAACTAGGGAAGGATAGCAGGAGAGAAGGGGGTTTAGTAAGTGGGAGGTTCTGCATGCCCTTGTAGGCTCTTGTAACAGAGTCAGCTTTTATCTCAGCAGAAAGAGAAAGTGCTAGACAGATTGAGCATTACATGTGGCATTATGTGACTTACAGTTTCAGAGAATTACTGTTCGGCTCATCTACTGAGATTAGACAGTAGGAGGACCACTATAATAAGCAAGTAGAAAGATGATGGTATCCTGAACCAGGGTGTTAGCTGATGGGCAATACTGAAATGAGATGGAATTCGGGACTTGTAGTAGAGATACAGCCAACAGGATTTTCCCTGCCAGATTGGATGTGGGGTGAGGAATAAGAGGAGGCAGAGATGGACAACTAAGAGCACGGAGTCATCATCGAGATGGGTGGAGGGTCAGAGAAGATCAGCAGTTCTGATCTGGTTGTGTAATATTGAGGTGCCCTTTAGATATCCAGTGGAGATGTTGATTTTATGTTGGAGATAGGCTTCTGGAGTCCAGGGGATGGTTCTGAGCTGGAGATTTGGGGGCATCGCTAGTATATAAATAGTAGTTAAAGCTATGATACTTAATGAAAGCATCAAAGAGGCCCCAGGATTGTCCCCACAGCATGTCAACATTTAGAGGTTGGCAAGTAGAGCAGGAACTAAGAAAAGAATTGACTGGGAGACAGGGACGTAGAAAGAAAACCAAGAAAAAGTTCAAGGTGAAGGAGAGATCCCCTGTCTTACATGCTGCATGCAGATGGCAGGGTTACATGAGGATTGCAGATTGAATATTAGTGTTAGGAATGTGGAGGTCAGGATCACCTGAACGAGAGCAGTGTCAGTGGGGTGCAGAAGGAGAGAGCCCAACTAGATAAGTAGAGAGCAGGTGGGGACAGAGGCAGTGGGACAGTAACTATATGGGTTTGCTGCTCAGCATGGGCTGAGGATTGCTGCCAGGAGATGATGCAGAAGAAGCTTTTAGAAATGATTAGACCAATTTGACATTGCCATGGCCCTCAAGCCTGTGATCATTTTCCTAGCGATTAATTTTCACTATGATTTTCCACCGTGTCTCTTTCTAATCAACAGATTAGACAGTTAAAACAAAGTGGTTTTTCAACCATTAATGGTTGGAGAAGTACTGGTATGGATGACCATTCAATGAGATTTTGCTTCACAGTCGTGTACAAATAAGGCAGATGATGAAGAAGTTATAGTCAAGTGGAATTTTTTTTAATGGAGGGAGAAATTATAACATCTTTCTATGCTCCTGAGGAATACTCAGGAGAGTGGGAAAGTTTGATGATGAAGACCTATATTTCTGTGGGTACGTATTCGTACATATATTTTATAATTTCCTCAACAAAGTATCTACCAAAGGATCCTCAATCAGATAATACACACTTTTAGTATTTTTTAATTCCAAAGTCATAGATGCTTGTTGCTAAAAAATTTTAAATGCAGAGAAGCAAAACTAATAATCATCCATTATCCCACCACTGAGATAGATTGGGGTAAATCTTTCCACACTTTTTTTGGCATTAAAATAGTATTAAACTACACTACTTTTTAATAATCTATTCTTTATACCTAATATCTTGTGACTCTCTTTCCACAACAACAAATATAAAAATTATTTCATTGTTTAATGGATGCTTGGTATTTTATTGTGTGACTCTGCCATCATTAATTTGATTAGACATTTACTGCAGGATGATTTAGGAATGTTTCCCTTTTGAGCGGGAAATAGCAGTGTGATGAACATCCCTGTAATTCCTCCTGATTTTTATTTCATCTGAGTTAGTTCTTAGAAGAGAACTTCTGTGGCAAACGATCTGAAATGTGAATGCTTTTTACTCCTTTACAAACTTTATCCCTTGAAAGACTGAAGCGTAGATTCAGATACAAGGCTCAATACAGTTTTATGAACTACTGAAAACATTGGGGGTGGAGGGGAAGATCTAATCGTGATGGTGGGATTTCAGATGATTCTACATGTACGTAGTATATGATATACTACGGGAGATACTGAGATAGATTGGTAACTAGCAGACATGATAGAGCCTAATGTATACAGACATGAAAGATTTATAGATATTTATGATAGAGATACATAAATGGGAAATTATAGATGTTCTGTGTTTATCTATACTGCAGCTGTAATACAACTTCTGTGCACCTTAGGTAATTTTGCCTTTGCCAGCTCCTTCCTTCATAAAACAATATTAATGTTTAGATTTTATGACTGTGTTGTTATAAAGATGAATATAATCTAGGCAGGAGTCATCATTATGTATTTATTGTGTTTCTATTTATGTCTTTCTTCTGGCTTAAAAAACATTAAAATCAAAATGCTTCCATGGACCTTGGGAAGTATCACAGGACCTCAGGGCCACGTTCCCCGGGCTTCCTGGTTAGGACAGTCCTGACCGTGCTTCTCTGTGCCTTTTATGTTTTTGACAATGAGTAGACATCACTCATGACAATGAAACGTGAAAAAGGAAAATATCAAGGTAAGTTTATAACCAGTCACGGTATGGAAGTAGGTTTCCTTCCCTTTGTCACAGAGGGAGGAGGGACAAAGTTAGTTGTTAGTTCCTCACGTGCTTCACCCGTTTCCCAGCAGGGGCTTAGAACACACCACCCGGATTCTGCTGTTAAGGAAAAGGGAAAATGTGCTGGCTTCTCTACACCTTCTTGTCAGTCCCCAAAACTTACCGCCATCCTCAGTCCCTACTCACATCCACAGCAGTTGGTACCCAAGTCCTATCAGAGTAGCACCTAAACATTTCTTCTGTCTCCCGATTTTTCTGCCTTTCCACCACCATTACCCTACTTCTGATCTCCGTCCTCTCGGCTCCATACTTGCCACCTACAATCCATCCCTGCTTCAACCTGTAACCTTGGTTTCTTCCTAAGACCTTAAACCAATCTGTCTGAACCCCCCCTCTGAGAATGAAGGCCAGACTTCTTGCTACTCCCCCGCCCCAGCTCCAGAAATCCCAGTGGGATGTGTTTCCCGTTCCTGAGGGCCCACAACTGCCCCTCCTTCTAGGACGTCCTCCCTCCATTTCTTTGGTTGCCCAGCTCAGTGCTGCTGCTCAGCCTCCTACCTTCCTCATCCTCTGAGGTGCATCTCACACAATGTTGAAACTCCTATTTACTTACCTTCCACTGCAGGGTTTCTCCTTCCAGCTCCATCTGCCCCATATCTAGTGTGGGCTCCATCCTGATTCTCATATAAGGTTGTCCCTTAATCCAACAAGTATGAAAAGCTGAGAGGCCGAGGGGCAGCAGCTAGTGGCTAACATATTGAACTGGATGGGAAGATAATTTTGTGTAATCCATTGTCTCTGGGGCCATAATTTTGACAGTTACTAATCATTAAAACCTCCCAGTTAGGACTAGCAGCTCCAGACATGATGGAAGGTGGCAGGAAGGGGATTAGTCATAGTGTCACACATAGGTTGTGCTCAGCGGACATTGTCACCATCATCCCTGCTGAACTGGGAATCTGGCAGGGGTTTGCCCTCTGCTCTTGGGGAGACGGTAGGGTGGGGGGACAGTCTCAGGGTGATAGTGCACTGGCCGGTGGAGGTGAGAAATCAGCGGCTGAGTCCTGCTGCTGCTCCTCAGTTCTCACTACTTGGATGCAAGATCTTTTTCTCTTTATGTGAGTTGGAGCCAAGTTTCTTTGCTGTACTTGGCTGCAAGGAAGAGTTAGAGTCATAGCCAATGATACTTATTGAGCTATTTTAGCTAGATAGAGGGGTTTTTTTTAATTCTTATTTTTTTAATTTCAGAATATTAGGGGGTACACATGTCTTGTTTACATTGTTTTTGTACAAAGCGAGTCAAAGTTAGTCACCTAAGTGTAACCTTCCCTCAGATAGTGTGCACTGTCCTCAATATGCGTGAATTTCCCCTGCCCCTCCCCCCCATCCCCAGCTTGAGTTTTCATTGAGATTTGCTCCCATGGGTGCATTTAAGGATTGATCCATTAGTTCCAGGTTGGTATTGAGCACATGTGTTTGTTTCTCTATTCTTGGGATGTTTCACTTAGAATGGTTTCTAGTTCTGTCCTTGTTCAAAAATATCCTCACTGGCCATTTGTTTTTATGGCTGAGCAATACTCTACCCTACCCATGTACCTCACATTTTATTAATCCATTCATGTATTGGTGGGCACTGGGGTTGTTTTTACCTCTTTCCAGTTGTGAACTGCACTGCTGTAAACAGTCAAGTGCAGGCGTCTTTTTAGTAAAGTGACCTTTTTTCCTTTGGGTATATACCCAGCAGTGGGATTTCTGGATCAAATGGTACATCTCCTTTAGGTTCTTTGAGCTGTCTCCACATGGTTTTCCAGAGAGGCTGCTCTAGTTTACAGTCCTACCAAGAGGGTGTGAGTGTTTCTTTCTCTCCTCATCCCACCAGCATCAGTTGTTTGGGGACTTTTTAATATGAGCCATTCTCATTGAAGTTAGGTGATATCTCAGTGTGGTTTTGATTCGCATTTGCCTAATGATTAGAGACATTGAGCCTTTTTTCATGACTTTGTTGGCCGTTTTAAGGGTTAGGTTTGCCTGTAATCTTGGTATTCTGGAAGGCTGAGGCAGGTGGATCACTTGAGCTCAGGACCTCAAGATCAAGACCCATGTCTACTAAAAAATAAAAGAAATAGCCAGACAGTATAGTGGGCTCCCTTAGTCCCAGCCACTCGGGAGGCTGAGGCAAAAGGATCATTTGAGTCCAGGAGTTTGAGGTGCTGTGCGCCATGATGCCATGGCACTCTACCCAGGATGGCAAAGTGAGACTAGTCTCATGAAATAAATAAATAAATAAATAAATAAATAAATAAATAAATAAATAAAGGGTTTGGCTTAAAGTGATGAGGAAACAAATTTGAAAAGTGAAACAGAGTAAAATTGGTCTTTCTGGCAGTTGACCGGCACCATTTCCCTCTTAGAACCTTGGTCATCGTGTCTGATAGGATGGTATGAACAGATCCTTTCTCAGACCCTTTTCTCATTTTAGCAGATCCTAAGCCATGTGGTTGTCTGTGTTTATGCTTAAGATAATACTGTAATTTCGGTGGTTTTGAATATTCCTATCGAGTAATGAACTTGAATCATTTGATTTCTGACTTTGAATAAAGTTTGAGAGATGTGGTTGTAGAGTTTTTTGCCTCAAGAAATAGGAAAGAAAACTCTCTGGAAGGAGGCAGTCAAATGGATTACTCTCTTGAAATAATTGCCAATAGTGACTCACTGGGGGGTGACAAAATCACCTGAGTGAATTTTGCATAGTGTTTTTAAAAATGGGATGTAATGATTTTCAGAGTGCTTCACAAGTAGCAAAGGCAAGCGTCTCATTCAATCATTTTTACCCTCACCTGCATGCATACTGGGGTGCAACACAAAATGTGTTTGGTACTGTAAGTCACAGCTGAAAAAGATTAAAGGCCCCCGCACCCCCACCCCACCATAAGGCAATTCACCTTGAAATTACTTGCTCATGAGGGCGTTGCCTGTTTGTACATTATAGTCTTGTTTTATTCAAACGTGTTATTTTCTGTCCGGGTTTATTTTAAGGGATGAGTTGTCTGCCATGCAGTGACACAAGGGAGGCTGGTCGTCATCGGGAGGCATCTGCATGACTCTTGCTAATACCTTTCCTATTGGTACCCCTTCTGGCTGTTGGTGTTATCCCCGAATCCCCAGGAATTTTCCTGTTAGAAGGACATCTTAATAAATTAGAAACTGAGAATTGTATATGTGACATTTCCTACATGTACATAAGAGGGAGCCACACGACATGTCTTTAACTAACAGGACAGTGTTGCCCCTTTTAGCTGCCAAATAGGACTTTGGTCTCATCCTCCTGGAGCTTAGATCTTAAAATAACTTCTGTGTTTCTCATTTATTTCATCCTTCTACCAGTGTTTTAGCCATAAGAAAATATTCTGTTTAAAATATTTCCAAACGAAAGCCATCAACTGCCATTTATATAAAACCCAGGCAGAAGTGGCTGGCTAAATGGTGGACAAGCTTCACTCCTCCTAAATGGCTTCACACCCGATCCAGGGAATGGGAGGAGAAAGCAATTTAGAGGTCCGGGGTAATAAGCTTGTCATTGAAGAGTCATTCACTCCCACTCAAGCAGAGGTCTGTGGGATACCCCCTTTCTGCCTCAGGCCCTGAAAGTCTCCCTAATCTGACTCTGTATGTTTTAACTTCCTAATACAATTCCAAAGACAGCTAAACCAATGACCAAAACCAGCTTGCTTTTTATTTAGATATAGCCCATTTGCAATCTCCCGAGCAACTTAAACTACTTCATTTGTACCTCCGCTCCTTGGCACTTTCTCTCCCTAGCTGCTTGTGGTAACCCAGCGTTCACAGTCCCGACTATGTTGCCCACACACCTCGCAGGACCACGGGGGCCCTCCAGACTGACGGTGATGCAGTGAGCTTCTATTGAGCCCTGTCCATGCTCCCAGCACAGTGCTCAGACATGGTCGCAAGGGCGATGGGCTTCTTGTCATCCTCTACCTCCCGAGAGCCATGTTACAGAACTGTTAGGCAGGTATCTGCTATCTGCTGTGCCCCAGATCTTGTTTTACATGCTGGGACTTTACGGATTTGGGGACGATAATCTAAAAGTGAATTGTGAATTAATCCTTATTTACTTATATTCTAAACATCATTTTAAGCTGCTCAGCAAAAAGGAATTTTATAGAAACAAAAGATTAAAGCCATTTTTCTCATCGTAATCCTTCAGTTTCTACCACTGTTTAGACAAGTGATATAACATAGATTTTATTTCCAAATATTCTTTAATTTGTTTATGCAGTATTACACTCTATATTTATGCTGTATTTATATATAAATGTATGTACATGTAAAAATATAAATATATACAAATATATAAATAAATATAAGCCATATATAAATATAACATCATATATTTATGTAAAAACAATATTTTATATATTTATGTATAAATATGTGTTTATGCATGTTATATATATATACTATATATGTTTATATATATTATAAAGTTTGGAGAGGACCATATTTTTATTTTTTTAAATAAATGGTTATATAGTAATTGTCCCTAGTTTTCCTATCTATTTTGATAAAAAAGAACAACAGAACAAAACCAAGAAACCTCCTTGTGTACTTCAGAGTGCAAAATATTCGTGGCTATATTATGAGAAATGTTCAACTTTTTTTGAAATACATATTGGACATTTATATTTTATATATCAAAATGGTTTATTCTGTTCTTATTACATGAGAATGGTACAGGCCTTCTTTTTTTTAGTCCCAAACTGTGTCCACCTTTATTAAAGATACTTTTCATTAACAATCATAGTATTTTAGGCAGGACAGTCCTAAACAGTATAAAATATTAAGGGTATACAACTTTGAAATTCCTTTTTCCGGGGGATGACCAAAGTCAGAAAGCCACTAGAAAAGCCAGTGAAGTCCTCATTTAATGCTCTGAACAGGGACAATTGAGAGTGAAGGTTGACATTTCACACTTATCATGTTGTTTATCAGCTTTTCAAAAGCTGACCCTGACTTTCAGAAAATGAGATGAAATGGCAGAATGTATCTAAGGATCCACAATCTAGAAACAGATCCACTTTTTTAAAGGATGCCATCTCAGGGGCACCCCTGGAGAGTATGGATTGCTAGATGTAACCAAATATTGGGGTCGTCAGGTCTCAGCAGGTGTCTGGATTTAAGGAAGTTAAGTCCATGCTGAAAGTGGAGAAGAAGAGGAAAAATTAGGTCATTACATCTGAGATGCCAGATTTTGAATCAAAAGTTTAGTTTATTACATCTCAAACAAGAAACCGTACAGTTAATCAACGTATGCACCTTAACCGTTGACACAGTTTTGCCATCTTAATGGTAGCTTGTGTATACCAGCAGCAAAGAAGCCTGGAGAGAGAGTGGTGATGAAATCATGAAAGGCTTTTTCCACAGCTTGTTGAGAACTGAATATTTTCCCTTGCAAGAGATGGCCCAAAGTCTGGAAGAAGTGCTGGTTGGTGTAAGGTCTGGTGAATATGGTGAATAGCAGTTTCCAAGTCCAGCTTCTGTTGTTTGAGCAGCGTTGTTTGTGCAACGCTGTTGGCTTGCAATATGATTGGCCTGTCTCATTGACCAATCTGAGCTACTTAATCACAAGCATCCTCATCATTTCATCCGGTTGTTTGCAGTAGACATCGCTGTAATCCATTGACTAGGTTTCTCAAAGTGGTAGAGGGTAATACCAGTGCCGGATCACCAAACAGATACCATTAGCTTTTTTTGATGAATATTCATTTTTGGAGTATGTTTCAGCACTTCATCTTTATCCAACCACTGTTCCAGTTGCGATTGTCCAAAATAATCTATCTTTTATCACGTGTAAGCAATAGAGAATACAGTATAGAAGTGGTTTATCTTCATGTCATGATAGCAAAGAAAGGCAAGCTTCAAAATGATTTCTCTTCTGACACTCATTTAATTCATTTTGAACCCATCTATCCAGCTTCTTTACCTTGCTGATCTATTTCATATGGTTCAATAGTGCTAGAATAGTACCATCAAACCTTGCTAAGCCACAGATCGGTTGAGATGTATTTACTGCCACAACAGGTTTCAGCTCATCGTTACCCACTGTGGTCTCAGGTCCCCCAAATGGGCTTATTTATTAAGATTAAAATCACCAGAGCTTCTCAAACCATCCAGGTACTATGCATTCATTAGCCACACTGTTCTCAAATACTTTGTTGCTGTTTCAAGCTGTCATACTGCATTGGTTCCACAATGGAACTCATATTAAGAAATAATACACATTTTGCGGGCAGCACCTGTGGCTCAAGGAGTAGGGCGCCAGCCCCATATACCGGAGGTGGCAGGTTCAAACCCAGCCCTGGCCAAAAACTGCAAAAAATAAAATAAATAAAATAAAAATAATATACATTTTTGACTTATCCATGATTTCACAAACATTTCTCTAAAAAATATTTGAAAACTAATCACAAGCCAAAATGTGCATCTGAAAGAATGAAATTGTACCTTCACAATGTAAAATAAATAAATTAAATAAATAAATACAATGGCAGAGATACCAGCTGTCATACTTAGTACTTAAGGAAAACAGGACATTTGATACTTAATAGCCTAACACAAATGAGTTGTAGTTTTCCCACACCACGGCATTTGTGCCAGCGTAGCTATGTGTGTCAATGCCGGGGAATCCCTCCTCCTGGGAGCCAGGAGGAAGTCTTTCAAAACGAGAAAGGGAAGGCATTTCCCCACATCAGTCCAGCTTTGGAGACATTCTGTGTGTGACATATGTTCCTTCCCCAAGAAACAACAATGAGGTGTTCTGTGTGCTAGCGGCATCGTTTTAAAACAAAGTAAAACAAAATTCTGCATTTTCACAAAAATAAAAATAGTATTTCAACTGCACAGTAACTAGAAGTAGACCGTTATCCAGAAAGCACCCACTTCTCTTGGCATCTCCAGCACCTTGGACTTTCTGTGCCTGGTCTGTTTTGGTATCTCCACTTTTTTGCAGGGTTATTCCCCTCCTTGCCAGCATCAGCTTCTCCCTCTTTCCCTTTGGGGACCTTCTCTCCCTTCTTTACAGGAGTCTTTCGGGGCTTGGTCCCTGGCTTTTGAAGGGCCCATGCAGCAGGCAGCCCTGTAGGTCGTCTCTGTGGTCCGTCCTTGGCTTTATCTCCTTTGGCCTCCTTCAGCCTTTCTCTTGGGCATGGTGACCATGGCAGCGGGACATAGCTGCTGGACAAGGGGATGTGGCACATAGGCTTTGTTTGATCTGGGTGTTATTCTTGCCCCTTCTTCTTCTTCCCATGTCTTATGTTTTATAAGTAAAAGAAACCAAGGACACTCCCTCACTGCGAGCTCTGCTTAGTTAGCCGCTGGCACATGTAATTGGTAAGGAACTAGGAAGGTGGATGCTTTAAAATGAGTAATAAGGAGAATAGGGGATGCTGAGGAACACATAAAGAGTGGTGGTTATACTTACATATATATTTCGGACTGTTGTAAAAATATTAAAATAGGGGAGCTATATCAGTTTGCATTCAGAGGTAATAAACAATTAAGTTGGGGGGGCAAGTGCTATTTTCAGAGAGAACCCTTTGTACAAAGTCTCCTTTTGGGCCACTTCAACCACTTTAACACTCTTTCTTTTATGTATTTGCTCCCTATTAACTGTAGTTTGGTCAAGTACTTATTTTTTATATGTTTTATATTCTATTTTAGTTAATACTTTTATTAAAAGAGTAGCACAAGATACTATAATGCACTTTAAATTAGGTAGGAGATTTAACATGAAGAATACCCCTTCCCATTCTCAATTTGTTGCTTTCTTGAGTCCTGCTCCAATCTGATGGCCTCTCCTAATAAACCTTTGCACTAAATATACTAATATATTGGGTGCACATGTATATAATGTTGTAGAACTCCTTATTTTTAAAGGCTAGATAATTCCAGTGTACTATCTGATCTAAGATGATGTTTGAAATATGACCACAAAGTTTTCCCTGCAGGGAATTTTGTTATTTTCATCTCCTGAAGAGATTGAAGGGGGATCAGAAGATGATCTTTTTAGCAAATGTGAGTAACAATGATATGGTAGAATGAGTTTGGGGTTTCTTTTTCAAGTTATGTCAAATAAAGGAGCATAGTACCAAGTTGTATTGTCTTCTCTGCTTGCCGATTTTGCTTAAATTTTTCAGCCTAATTAAATTTTTGTGGCAAAGGGAAGAATATAAACTGAATGTGTTTCACCACAGAGCTCTCTCCCTGGAATTCTCTTTAGGAGATTTGAATCAAAACATCCCAAACTGGCCACATGTGGTGGCTCACACCTGTCATCCCAGCACCCAAGGAGGCTGAGGTGGGAGTCTCTGTTCAGCTCAGGAGTTCAAGACCAGCTGAGCTAGAGGGAGACTCCCATCTCTGCAAAAAGAAAAAACAAAAAACAGAAAGAGAAAATTAGCCCAGCATTGTGGTAGGTGCCTGTAGTCCCAGCTATCCGGGAAGCTGAGGCAGGAGAATCACTTGAGTACAGGAGTTTGAGGTTGCTGCGACCTAGGCTAATACTAAGGCACTCTAGCCTGGGCACAGAATGAGAGTCTGTCTCCAAAAAGAAAAAATCTAAGCCTGATTTCTGTTCTTGAACAATAGGCCCACTCAAGACTCTGAAACAATTACGAAATCATTTGCTAGTTTCTTTTTGAGAGCATGAGGCCAGCTTTGGGAAAAATACAATTTTTTTTTCTAGGATTGGGGGGTGCGGTGAAGAGAATGAGGTTTGTGGGGGGGCGGGGAGCTGTAGGAGGGTAAACGATCCAATCTCTTCCTCTTCTGCCTACTGTCCGTATAAATGGAATCGGCAGTATGGAGCCTTTTCTACCTGGTTTCTTTTGCTCACTATAATGTTTTTGAGAATCATTCAGGCTGTTACATACTGGTTTAATGCCAAGTGTGCCTTAGTTTTTGTTTCTGCTTTGTTTTTTTCTCCTTCTCCTTTCAAGCCAGAGTTATTGAGTTATAATTGATTATAGTAAAATTTATCCTTTTTACATGTACAGTTCTTTAGTTTTGGTAAATGTATGCGGTCATGTGCCACCATCATAAGCAGAGTAAAGCCAGGGCCTGTTGTTCTGAAATTCATCACATAGTCTGTGACTGGAAGTCAGTAATGGTCAGAACCAAAGAATAAAGCCTAGTCCAGGAAAATGCAGGGTCATGTGAGAGCGGACCTGTGTACAACCACCTTATTTGCTAGTCGTTTCTAATTTGCAGCAGTTATCTCAAGCTGATACTTGAACACATGTTCTTGAGTATTACACACACACACCCCGATCATAGATTCCAATCGACATCAGGAAGAGGTGTGATTTGTTTCCTTAAGTGAACTATCCAAGTTGATAAATACATACTTTCTTAGGTCTTAGCCCTCTACCACAGATGAAAAAGAAATAAAGAACCCAAGAAGATTGCGTCTCTGTGTGAGTTTTTCCCAGACTCCCATATCCTCCCACCACTCTGTTTATCACAGTCCCACAAGACGTGTAAGGCTCGTGAAGAGCCACAGAGTGAAGTGGCTTCGGCAGCGTGGGCTCCTCCGCCTTCCAGTGGTGCCAGGAAGGTCGGGTAATGAGGATGTAAAATGAAGCAGTTGCAGTGTCCTCTGACCGCCCAGGGGACTATCTTCCATGTCTCATTGGGTGAGGTGAAGAAAAGCAAATTGCATTTATTTTAAGCTTAAAGTTTAGCCAGATGGGAACCAGCTTAAGTTTCGTTTGACTATAATGTGATTTTCTTCCCCTCTCACCAGCCTATGTTGAGTTGCTTCTGACAACTGATAAAATTCACATTTTCAAGCAAATCTAAGATTTAGATATAAATATGCAGAGTGAGCACACAAATTAACTCATGTTCTCAAAGTTAAAAAGGGTGAAATTGGAGTAACTTCTCGTAAGAAAATTTTCAACTTATGCTGATAATATGGACCAGAATAGAATAGAATATACATTTTCTAAAATTCTTCCAATTCTTAATTTTTAACTAGTCAATAGAAACATTCTAGCCAAGTGGATTACTGAGTCTGAGCCTCATTAATTTTTAGTATAAAATTGGAGATGGGTTCCATTTGAATCAGTTTTCCCAAAGGTTGAACTAAAAGTGCTTGTTATGAAGTAAGTTACAAATTTGGGGACTGCTGTGGGACACGAGACATTACCCATTTTAGTACCCATGAGACATGCCTTTTTCTTTGCTGTACCTAGGCATAATTTGGGAATTTCTCATCGAGAAATTTTGTCATTTCATGTTTGCAACTGCTAAAGCTTTTCTGGTTGTAGTTGTCTTGGTTCTAGGGTTTATCCTGCCTCATAGGTGAAGGGGCTGGGGCTTCACCTGGAACTTTATCAGCCAGAAGATTAATCACTGATTCCAATGGTTTAGATCTAGAAACAGGTTCTACGTCTTCTAAACAGATCAGTCTGAGGAGTGCAAGGTGTGGATAAAGTGAGCTTTCTTGTGTACTCCCTTCCTTCCTAGTTAGACCCAGTGTGGAAGAGGCCAGGGGCTCGCTGGCCACACCTGGGTTGCAGAAAGCGGGCGGAGTTCGCCCAGCAATGGGAGCCTCCCCAGGAGGCAGCAGCTTCAATTATAGAGGAATCAAAGGGGTGTCCTTCTGGCTCTGGCTGCCTGGGAGGTCACTGCAGGACTGTCAGGAGAGAACCCTGACTCAATATGGAAAGAGCAAGCATTTGGCTGCAAGTGATGAATTATCTTACCACTTTGATATTTCAGGTGTAGATTTGTTATTTAAATGCAGACTATTTTGTAATTAGTTTTATTACCACCTTTATATTTAAATCTATGTCAATGTGGGGTACCATCTGATGACTTAAAGATCAGACGTATCAGTAAGTGCTGTTTGTTTGTGAAGTATGGACTTCCTAAAAGAGATTTCTCTAAGGACCCCTTAAGGTATTTGTCCTTTAGTGAGCACCACCCACTCCCTTTCACAAACCAGCCTCAACACTCCTTAATTTCATTACATCAGGTAATGAACCAATAATAGTACATACTCCATCAGTCCTGTAAGTTTGGAATATTGTGTATTTTGTTGGTTTCTAAGTAACCTGTGTCTTAAATGTTTTGTTCGTTTACGAAATTGATTTTCTTATTTATGTTTTATTCAGGCATATGTTGAAATTCATCTGCCTTAGTGGCGTGGGCCTTGTAGCTGTTCTAACAACTGTGATAGGAAGAAAACGAGGGTGTATCCTGGGAATTAATGTTGTCAATACGTGTTCTACAATGTTGGCTACTTTTAACTGAGACATTATCACACATTAGTGGTCACAGATAATTTGTCACTAATAATTGGTAGAGAACCAAAGCTTATAGGTGATTTCCTAGAGCAAGTTCAAGAATGTCTTTTTAATAATTTTGCCCTTCCTTGCTAATATAACTGTACTTTCCCAAGATGGGCGAATGGGGTAGAGTTTCCTCTAGAGTACTGGGAGCTGCATAATTGCTCAGCCCGTCTCGTGTAACCACAGCCTTAATTTAGGGCCTACCTGAGGAAGGGATGAGGCATGTGGACTTTCCCACGTATCCCAGTGGAATAGGTGACCCACATTCGCTTCTGCTCTGATGCAGCAGACCTGTGTGAGGCAGTCTGTGGCTGGTGATTACCTCTTGGTCCTCTCCATTCTCTAAGCTCAGTATTTGGTTTCTAATGTCTAAATGCAAATGTTCTGGGTACCTCCGTAATACTGAACTTGGGATTCTTACACCATCAAGCAAAGGTTGAATTGGATATTTTTAATGAGCGTAATAACCTGCCTGCAGTTTAATTTCAACTTGTCCTTCTGGGAATACTTTACTAAGGATACTTCAACTCATCCTTCTGAGATTTGTGAATGAATCTGGTCCATGGAGAGCCTACAGGAGCACATGTATCCGCCACGTGACCTTCCTTTCCAAGAAGTATTTTAACCTTCCCAGTGTTAATAACAGGAAAATTATGTCTTTTTCTAAAAAAAAATTATATGTAAGTTTTCAAGCTGTGCCTGACTAATAGTTTCTATTTCTGGACTGGTAATTTTTGTGATTCTAAAGTTAATAGAGATAACTTAGAAGCAAAAATGTTATAATGTTTTAACATTCTGAACCCATGTTTGAAATTATCTGCCTTTTGACATTTTTTTCCTTAAACAAAACTTGTTCTTTCTTTTTTGATGATGATGAAACAGACACTTATATATAATAGAATAGTTAGAAACTGAAGTGGAAAAAGGAAATAAATATTATCCAAATGGCCATTGCTAATAATAGAGGTTAGCAGTGGCTTCTGCCGGTCTTTGACGCACGTACGTTTCAATAGCTTGTTCATCCCTGTTGCCCAGCATCCAGCTGATCTGGAAAGTGCTAAGATACTCCCCAGGTGTATGTGGACAGGATGGTCTTTTCTCTGTTGATTCCTTCCTTCCTTTTCAATTGATGAGGCACCTTAGCACTGTTTGACCAGAATGTTTACTTCTAAAGCATCACATCTGCCGATGAATGTTTGGGCAGTCTGCCACCCTTCAATAAGGACACATCTATGAATTTAAGAATTTTACCTTTGAAAATGAATGGATGAGTTTCGGGAGAACACATGCACTCTTGTTTTGATGAGATTTTCTTTAAATTCAGACAGAGTTTTTCTCATGAATGCAGCTTTTCCAAAATGGTTTCTGCCCCTAAAATCGCTCAGCCAGAGAATTTATTCCCAGGTCCTCTCCGTGGCAGTCTCTGTCTAATCGGTCAGGAATCTTCATGCAGGTTATTGTGACCTGCTAGTTTTTCTTAACTGGCTAATGCAAGTCAGTTTCTAAGTATCACAGCAGATCACAAACATGTTGCTCTCCAGTTTGGGTATTGTTAGAATCAAGTTCCTCCACTCTAAAATTGGTGTGAATTCTGGAGTCCACTGTTCTCAGTGTCAATAGCTCTTGAGCTCTTGGAGGCACCAAGGCCCAGTGACCTAGCGCCACAAGACCTTCTTTGGAGAATGAGCCCAAAAGGCCTGGGCTCTGGGAGCCAAGGGATACCTCAGCAGGTGCAGCCAGGAAGGGGCCTGAATTTGCTCCTGAGAATTCACTTTGCCATGTTCTTGCCACTGCCCTCAAGTTGCTAGATCTTGATTCAGAAGAGTAAGGCTCTGTACACAGGGGTAACTGTTTGCGTTAGTGGGCACGCCATACTCTATGCCCTACACTTCTGGCTTCCATGTGTGGCTGTGACTTACATGTTTGGCAAGTCATTGCATTGACTTTTCAGATTGTCTCTTTTTCTCAGATAGCCTGAATGTTGTTGGAGGCAGGCAACGTTTCTATGCATGTCTTATTCCTCTAGTCTGTTAGAAGAGAGTTTTCACTTTCAAAATAGATGCATATTCACATCAGAGAACACAGAAGGAAGCCTAGGCTCGGGAAAACAACTTGGCACTCCTCACCAGGAGAGTTGGTGTTAAAGTTATGAGATGAGTTAAGATTTCCTTGAGAGAATTTGGAGCATGGAGAATGAAGGTCCAGGATGCAGGCCAAGGGAAGAGGAGGATGACCGTGTGCAGGTGTGGCTGGAGGGAAGGGAAGAGCTGGAAGACACAGAGCTATCAGTCAGGGCTGCTCAGAGTCAGGTGAGAAGGGACTGAAAAGTATCCTGGAAGATGCTGAAATCCTTGGCGAGCGCCAGTGCCATGGAGGATGGAGACGGAAGGCAGAGTGGGTGTGAGGCGTGGCTGAGAGATTTGGTCCTGGATACCCTGGGCTGATAGAGATACTTCTTTTCAAGCTAGTAGGCATGGCCGGGCACAGTGGCACATGACTGTAGTCCCAGCTACTCAGGAGGCTGAAGTAAGAGGATCACTTGAGCCCAGGAGTTCCAAGCCAGCCTCGGCAATGTAGCAAGACTTTGTCTCAAAACTTTAAAGATGATAGCCGTGAAAGGGAGGAAAAAGATAGGGCAGTCGCTGGTTGGGGTAGATGTGGGGTAAGTTCTGGAATCCTGTGCGGAGTTTTGTTTTATTTTTGTTCATGGTGATGTTTGGGGGTTGCTTTATTTGTTTTTGTTTTGTTTTGTTTTTTTAAGATGAGAGAAACTCCTGCAACTATCAGCGATGTGCTAGAACCAATTATTAGACTTTCAGCAAGTTTAGTAGCCAGTGGTAAACATTTGGAAGCTTAAAATTGGCTGTGAGTTTTTATTCCACAGAAATGCACAAACATGAATGAGCTCCCTTGTTGTTCAGCATTTCCCAGCGTGTCAGAATGCAGACAACAGAACCCTGTAGAATAGGGAAAGTTGATGATGTAGGAGGCAGAGCAGGTACCGAAGGAGTCTGTGCTCTGTGGCCGGGGGAGGGGATGGGAGATCAGTACTTATGGGGAGATTGGCTTTTAAAAGTAGGAAGGGTTTAATAGGAGGGAAAGTAAAGAGAATGAGAAAGCCAAAATTCATAAAAACAGCAATAATTACCAAAGCTGACATTTCTGAGAGCATGTCATGTGCCATTCCCTGTTCTCCACACTTCGCCTGGACCACCTCCTCTGAGAGCCACACCACCGAGGTGGCCATTGTCTCTGTATCTCTGCAGATGAGGAGAGTGAGGCACAGAGAGGTGAAGAAGTATGCTTGGCACAGCAACTGTCAAACTGTGGAGCTGAGAGTTGAACCCACACGTGATGCTCCAGCCCTGCAGTCTGTACCGTATTCTGTGGCAGGAAGTGACAGGTGTTTGCTGCTGCCATTTCTGTTTTCTCTATGAACAATGCAGCAACATCCCTTTAGAGTGAGGGAAGTCAATACAAGCAGTTTAAACAAAGTAGAAAACATATGACATGGGTGTGTGGAGCGTAGGAGAGCAGACACTCGGGCAGTGCCCAGGGCCTAGTTGGTACTTTGAACCATCAATGTGTTTTGAGACCGTCGGATGGGACTGTGTTCTGACAGCCATGCCAGCTGCTCTGCTCAGGCACAGAGAAAGCAGCCCGTAGGGCTCCTCCACAGTTAGCATGATGACAGGTGGGTGGGGCAGAATAGCCAAGGGTGAAGGAATTTAGAGAATTTGGCAAAAAGACGTGATTATAATACTGGACTGTGGAATCTGCCCAGGAGAAAGAGGTTGTGGAGGTAGGAGGGGGTTGGTTGAACTTGAGGTTGAAGCAGTTAGAGTACTTGAACTAGTTAAGGAAGTAATAGAGTCCGTATTTTGTCTTCTAAAACTTGGGCATTAAAATTTATTGAGTCTAGTGATAGTGTATTCTCAATTCAAGGTGTGACTGTAGAAAGAGATAGACCCAGGCAAAGGGAACAAGTATCATTGAAGAAGAGGTCAAGGGGCAGTATAATGGCAGAAGTTGTGGTGGAGAGAAATACTATGATCCTACCTTCAGAATATTTAATATTAAATAATATGTCTTTTAACTTTTTTGTACATTGCTGATATGTCATAGATAACTTTTGCCTTTGACTTACTATATTAATTTGTCATATTTATTAGAAAAGAAAAGCATATACATGTCTTATACTTTTTTAAACTTGCTTTACTACTAACATAGGACCTTTTATTAGTATTTTGGGGGGAGATTTAGATTCCTTATTGAAACTGAATTTAAATACTTGCATAATGAAGAAATCCTAATTGGGTTATTATTCATCAAGATTTATTCAGCAAAACCTACTTATTGATTTAAAATGGAATCTACAGCCGTCCTCAGGTCAGACTTTGCCCAGTTGTGAACATCATCAGGTAGAATGAAAACCACATGAGACCTGAAACTTTGACCCTCATGTAAGTTTCAGATTCCTGCCCCCTTTTCTCTCTTGGTCTTTCATTGACTCCTAAAAGAATTGACATTCCCAGGTAAAAGTCAGTTACATCGTGTGTATTGTGACTGCTTTTCTTACTGAGTGGATGAATGGATAAAGCATCCCTACCTTGAAGTTTAGGGAAAATGTGTCATCGTTCTCTCTTGGATCCCTCTGGAACGCTTCGGCTCCCACTCCTTTGACTGTCAGCTGGTCAGATGGTGCCAGTCAAAAGAAACATGTCTCTTCCTCAAAAATTGCCTGTAGTGAATTGTTAATGCAAGTGTCATTTCCTCTGGACCTCATCTTGAAGAGAGCTTGCTAGTCACTTAATATAAAACTCGACCTAACTCTGGTTCCTCTTGCTTAGGGGCAGAGTTTCCTTATACTCTAAGTGGGATTAATTTTCCTAACTTAATTTACTAGGGACAGGAAGCAAGCCGTGGTTGCTAGGGGAACAGTAACTGAATTTTCTGGCTTTTGTACATTTAATACATCGACAGTGATGTTATAGTGACATACATATTTCTTCCTTTCCCCACCTTCATTTCCTTTTCCCTTTCTGGATGGAATATTGTTTGGGGGAGGAGAAAGAGGATTTAATTTTCGAGTTGGTTTATTACGATTAGTATGTCATAATATTCACCTGGTGGTTTATAGTCATGTAGACACATATCTGAAAGCTCCAAGTGTCTAAACCTTACTTCCCACCTTTGGTGCTAGTGACAGGTGTTCTAATGTCATGGAGACCCATGAGCAGAAAGTTAGAAAAATCCTCATAGCATAGTAAGAACTTCACATAGTTCCATAAAAACTTTACATGGCTTTATGTCCTGTGGTAAGTGAATTGCAGATTTAGAATGTTATGCTCGTTGTCATTTCTTCTTTATCTTGAGTCATTTCTTCACTAAAATCGAAAGGCCTTTCAGGTTAGATATCTGTACACACAGAGTGTGACTGTCAGGCAAGTACTTGCATTGCACTTCGAGGCTACATAATCTTTGGCCTAACATTTGCATATTAATGGTAATTGTAAAACATTATGTAAATTATACATGCTGGTGAATATATTTTCAAATCAAATGGCCTTTAGGGGTAATTACAGGATGCTGCTGTGTCAACTAGGACGCTGCAGGTTGAATACCGAGCACTGCCCACAGAATGCAATCTAACCCCGCTAGGCTTCATTTCCATCCACAGTCACGAGCTGCCTTTCCCCGTGACTCTCCATTTTGGTAGATGCAACACATTTGGGGTGATATTAGTCATAGAATATTAAGGATGAAAAGAATAAAATCATGAATGAGAAAATACTGTAATGTGTAAGGTTTTGTTGGTTGGTAATTAATCTAAATGCTTGAGTCACAGAGAAAGTCCCCTGAGTACTGATGTCTTTCAAAGTATGCATTCTAATATAATTTCCTTCTTTTCCTTTTTTTTTTTAACTTTAAAAGAATCCATGCTGTTTGTACAAAGCAGCAGACAATACAGCCTCTTTAAGATACACCTTTTCTAAAAGACTTCATTCTTTTACCAGCTGCTTACCTGGGCCCTCTTTGAAGACCATTGACTAATTTATCAATCTGTCCTCCACTGGTATAACTTGATGTCTCTTCTGTATTTGGTGTCCAAGAAATCATTGTGAAAGGAAGGAAGAGCAGGAGGGAGGGTGGAAGAACAGTGAGCTAATAAGTGCCACCACGTGGCATTGAATTGGGGGCAACCAGAGTTACTTTCTTCAGCCACTTGTTAGGCTTGCTGTATCATTTCTTCAGTTAAAGGTTCTCTTTAGAAGATGTCTTTTTTCATAAAGGAGATGTCTACATTGTGGCTATATCCACTAGGTAGGGAGGCCTCTTTGTAAATATCTCTTGGTATTAAACAGGAGACAGACCGCCTGTCTTTCCTTTTGAATCTCTTATACTTTCAAATCAAAACAAACCATCTTTCCTGATATGGTTGATTTCCATGTCAAATGATCACCTAGTCCCCATTAATCCAGTTCTTCCTGGTTCTCTGAGTACTTGGTTCGACTAGCTAGTGACAAATAAAGGTAAGATGTTTTATGCTAAAACTAGCCTCATGTGATGGCAGGTATCCCCTTTGTAAAAACAAAATGTAAACAATAACCAGATTTGAAAACATTGAAAATAGTCATGGCCAAATCCCACCATTCTATGTGTAACTGGAAATTGGAATCAGCCATGGAGCCTCTCTGGTTGGAATCCTTCATGTCTGAGTCCTCCCCCTTCTATCTGTCATTATGCCACCCTCCTCCCACCCCAGCACCATGCTGAGCTGGAATCAGGTGACTTGGGACTGTACCCAAGACCCAAGATTTTTGACAAATTGTTTTTGCTCAGTTTAGTTGCACTGTAAATAAAATAACATAAAATAATGCCAATGAGTTAATATTTTATGGATGGTAAAACTCAAAAGAATTGTTGACTGAAGCTTTTATGTTTTGGTCAATTGAGAAGTTTGTAGGCCCGTTTCCAACTAGAAGGAAAAGAATAGGCCTCATTAAAAGATAATTCTTTGCTTTCTCAGAACCAGAGTTGGAGTTATGATGTTTAAACCCCTGCTTTGCCTCTTTCTGGTTTGGGGACATGTGACAAGTTGCTCCTTTTAAGCTCTGTTCCCACCAGCCCCACAACCCCTTTGTACTTCAAGGGACTATTGTGAAGGTCAAAGACGATCACAGGTATGAAAGTCCCTAACACAGGGGCCTGATTCCTGGTAGGTGCACAATACCTATCTTTCCTCGTTAGGTACCTTGTTTCAACCTTCTTCCTGTGATGGTATCACAGAAAGCTCTGAAGTAATTATTGTTAAAACTAAAACTAAGATGCCAATAGGTGGCCCATGTGTAGACCTGTACTTGCCCTTGGGCAAGTCATTTATTTATCATTCCTTTTCCCTTTCTCCATGTTCAGCTCAGATTGGTAATTTGGAGCCATTGGGAACTAATGAGAAAATGAAAGCCATTGTTACCATTATTGCTTTGGTGCCCTGAGGTCTCTGGTGGGAAAATTTGAGGGAAGGAGGATAATAAAGAAAAAAAAAAAGAAACCTTCCTAGAATTAAGCTGTGTTGTCTAGGACTCCTGCACAAAACTTCAAAGCCACATTTCCTTAAAGTGGGTGTTAAAGACTTAATCTCTTTGCCAGTTAGAAATAATTCCTAATGATTAACATAATAGTGAATCATTTTTTTGGCTCTGTGAGATACTATTGATGGAAGTTTATACTGAGAAGCAGTGAAACACAGAAATGGCTTCTGCTACACAATGAAAGACAGAAATAAAACAGCTAATAAATAGGCCATAAAATAGTTTCTACCACTATATACTAGAAGTTTGACACACATACTATTAGTTTTCAATAAGAATACATTATCTGATTTTTATGTTGTTCCACATAAAAAGCTGATACATTGGCCCTAAGCTTATATTCCTGCCTTGAAGTAATTTTAACCTGGCACCCTTGACAACAAGCATTGGAAAGGATGGTAACTTCCCGGAACCCTGTTTCACAGAGCATCTGTGTGTAAAAGCCCCCACTGGTATGATGTTTACCCTGGGAAAATCGGAATTGGGGAGACACTCTAAGAAAATTCATCAATGTGGGGAATAGAGGGGTGAAAGCAGAGGAGCCGTCTCAGGGTGGTTCGCTGGGTGTTGAAAGAAATTCTAGCATTCAGCCGTCACCTGAGACTAACCACAGAGAGACCTTTCTTTGCCTCTGGGTAGCCCTGGTGAGCAATGCTGAGCCAGTGGAATGCCTCATGCTGGCAAGATGTGCTAATGGGCAGGCCTTGTTCCTGTCTTGTCCCCCATGATAGTAAGGTTGAGAAATCTTTGGAAAATCGTTTTTGGTTATGGGTGAAATCAAACTGCTAACTCTGTTAAGTTCCACATGGTAGGCAATCTTTGAGGAATCCTTCAACCGAGCATCCGTGGGTGGGGATACTGCCCATGTGGAATAAGGGCCAGTTGGTTTTCAGATTGATTACCCAGAAACTGTCTTGGTCCTGGGGTGTTAGGCAGGAGATCCTGTGAGGAGAGGTCAGATCACACTCTGCAAGAACTTCCTAAGTCCCTTATTCACCTGCATAGAATACGCAAAATCATTTTCCATCAGTTCCTCCCGTTAACCTGATACAGCTTGGCAGGGTTCCTTCCTTCTCCTGGCTCTCTTCTCTGCCCCCTCTGGCTGGCCTGCCCCCACCCCCACCCCCACCCCCACAAAGCGCAGCAGGAAAGTGACGGGACAGCATGGCCTTGCCGGCAGCAGGTGGGAGGGCGATTGGCACATGGCTCTTGACCCCTTAAGTTTTTAACTGGATTTTAAAACCTATGATGAAAATGTGATGATATGGCTAAAACCTTTTCCACTAGAGTGGAGTATTTTTAAAAAATTGTTCACCAGTTGCTTTGACTCAGGTGATATCGCAGAGAAGACAACTTAATATTTATATGAAACCAGCCCCACAGAATCATAGAAAATGAGAAAAGAAGGGAGCTTAGCATTGATGGAGTCCCGGGAACTCTAGACTGAGAAGCCTGCTGGACAGAATTGCCACTGTTTGGCAGCCAGTGACATAAAATGTAATGTGTACTGTGTGTGGACGTGCAGGCATGCCCGTGTGTGTGTGTATGTGTGTGTGTGCACGCACGTGCTCCTGCAAAGTTGCTGTTTGTTTTTTTTCTTTTGTGGCATTGAAGGACTAACCTTTTCCTGTAACTATCCTGACAACTTCTTCAGGGTTAAAAATGTCTTGCTTTTTGTTATGTTGGAAGAATTTTTAAATAGTGTTACTTAACACAATGAGAAGTTGGTCATATATCAATGCTCAAATTTAAAAGAAAATGTTTTCTGGTCTGGAAAAGGGCCCAGATAGAGATTAGCTGAACTGCCGGTACTCCCTTCCAAACTCAATTTTTAGATGAAGCTTGCTGTGGAGAGAATGTTCTCACTAATGTATGCAGAGGCCCACTCATGGCGGACATGGGCGTGGGTGTGCAGGTGCACGTTGGGTCTGGCTCCTCCTCTTCCAGTGATGCTCTGAACTCTCCAGGCCGGGGTGATGTTACTGAGCTGGGTAAAGCCTCTGCATTGTGGAGACATCTGAAAGAAGGAATGATGGAGGCATCAGGAAGAACAAAGTTTGTGAAAGAATCTCCTGTACAGTATTTCATGGGAACATCGTGGCTTTGGGAGAACTCGATTTCTACTCGAACTGATTTTCCCATCTTCTACCTGGTGTGACAGATGGCAGGACATCTGTCCTCCAAAGGGCAAGCTGTGCCTTGCAGAGAACGCTGAGAGTCAGTCTTCTAATGCTGTATTCTCTTTAGCCCTATAAAATTAAACATTTGCATAAAAGGTTCTAATAATTTAAATTTTTCAAAAAACATAATTATGTAGTATCGTTCACCTCTAAATGATTACAATTTGTGTCTGTCCTGTTACAGTTTTGTTTCCATCCATTCATCAAGCACCCTTCATGTCCTGTTCTCTGTATTATACCTAACATACCTAAAGATATAAATAGATTTGGGTACTAACCATGTGCTGGACATTTTGCTGAAATTTTTACATTTATTTTGTTAATTGATATTTAAGCCTGTTTTATAGGTAAAACAAGGTACTATCTTAATTTCTGTTTTGCAGACAAGATAACCTATTCAGGGATTCAAATACTGGCATAGATAAAAGGGGACCAGATGACAGCAGAAGTCAGGCTAGTGACTCCCAGCCCCCTGCCTCCTTCCCTTCCCCGCTGGACTCCCTGTTCTTGCCCTGAGTAAACCGTTATATTTCTCCTTCTTCCCTTCCCACTGCCACATACACACCCATACAAAGATGAAACAGGCTGTTTTGATGGTGGACAATTCCATCTGCTAGTTCCAGAACGCCTTTCCTCTAAGTGTTCATAGGAGTCACACCTTGCTGCCTTACCACCCAGGCTCGGCTAGACTTGTCAAATCTACTTTTGTGGAATCAGAGGCAGAACGCATTCTTTTCATTTTCCGTTTCATTCCTTTCCTCTTTAAGAATTGACAGATTAAATAAACTCAGCTTGTGGTGGGGACGTCCTGTTTTGTTTTCTGATAGGTACTGACACTGCGTTCTAAGGGACCATGATCTGGTCTAAGCTTGTTCATAGGAGCTGTGCTTGGTCTGAGCCGGGAGGCCGTAGTCGGAATTCTAAAGGACAGTGCTCCAGGAATTATTTATCTCACTATGAACTGATGTATGAAAAGCTGACCCTGCCTGGTCTGCCTGTCGAGAAAGTCACTTAGAAGAACCTGCCACTGTTGTTGCTTTTTAATCACTGCATTTCTTCCCTCTTGGGTACACCAGCCTTGTAAAGAGCTGGCTAGAGATCTATAGTCAATAAAAATAGCTTGTGTTTATAAATCACTTTTCCCCCAAAGTGTAAGACTACTCCACAAATTTTACTAGAACTAAAATCTCCTTGAAATATTATTGAGGAAAGCCAGACGATTATAAATTGTAAATTCTTTATGGGTATGAATCGGTGCTTGTACATTTTTCTTTTGTTCCTAACAAAGCACGTGTGTGTGTGTGTGTGTGTGTGTGTGTGTGTGTTTCTGGTCATTAATTGATTTCTGATTAAGGTTTAGTTCAGTGCTAAATCTTAATGAATCATATGGAATAAAGCCTAAAAGTCTGAGGCTGCCCTTGAAGCTGAGACCGTAAGTAGGACACCTCCCTTATTGAGGCAGCCCACTGTGTGTAGTTGGCTCAACTCTAACATGTGTCACTCACGTGACTATGGGGACAGATATGTTCCCTAGAATTGGCACCACTTACCGATATGCAGTGGCCCAGTGGTGGGTGCCTCAGGTTCCCTGACTGACACTTAAACCGAGATGTAGTGAGCATGTGCATTGCCCAGAAGCCTCTCACCCTTCCTATTCCAAGAGACAGGACTAATCCGAGATTGTACCTGCAGGAGGGCTGAAGCTAACTCCCTATTGAGCACTGGCTCACAAGAAGTTGGGGGCAGTCCTGAAAATGGATATCTAGGCACCATATTTTGTTGGTCCTTGGGAGAGTATCTGGGCAGTGTGTCTGTAGGAAAGGAAGTATCTTGATGGCTAAAATTTTGATTCTAGATTTACACACACCTCTGAAATTCTAAAATCTGTAATTATGAACCGAGAAGTCTTTGGCTCCTGCTATAGTATCAGTTGCCAAATGATGAAGGAATTGAGTCTCAGCAAGGGAACTCAGCCTGCCCAAATTCACAGAGCTACGGAGTGGTGGAGATGGAGCTCACCCAAATCCTTAAAGCCTGTGTGCTTTACAGTCTACACTGCTGCTTCCAGTGTAGACAGGTTTTTCTATAGGTGCTCCAGCTCGTGTTTCTTGTTATTGGTTCTGTATCGTTTCTGTGCCCACTGAGTACAGATGCCATTTGCTCAACATTCCTCTAAATGTTCAGTGTTCATGCTGTGGGGTGAGTTGCAGCTTCTTTGTGACATGGCTGACACAGAGACATGGGTGTCATGGGGAAGCTAAATGATAAGCTCCTAAGAAATCTGTTCCCTGGGTGATGGAATATGCTCGGCTCTATTATTTGTAAGCAATAGCATTCCTACTAGGACAAGAAATGCAGTACATATGCTAATATGTGCATGAATGGTTGAAAAGATGTTTGACTCAAAGAAGCTTGTCTGGTTTACATTTACAGCCAATGGAAATTGAAATTTTTGTAGCAGGTTTTCAGCAATGATGGGAGAGGTGCCAGCAACTGGAGATTGCTCCATGGTGGTGGCTTCCCCTGGATGACTGTAGGCACTTGTCCTATTTCACACGGAGTTCGATAAAATGACTTCCAGCCCTGCGATCCAAAGGTTCTTTAAAATATTACGTGATATATATTAGACAAATCCCAATATATATTGATAGTGTGAATAAACATAAATAGTTAAATTTACCTTAAATGGGGATTATACAAAGTGCTAAAATTTTATTTCTTTTCACATTCTCTCAAGACATTTTAGAAGTATTTTACCTGTTACTACTAACCCTAAGGCAAAGGGCCCCTTTGAAACCTTTCTATTACTTTATGTAGCATCTTCACTTTCCTCCTAACAGTTCCTATATCCACAACCAATCCTCCTCTCTTCCCAGACCTTTGAACATAGAGGCCATGTCTTATGCATCTTTGCGGCAGGCAGTTAATCAGTGTATGCTGAGGAAATGAAGATGAATGTCATCATTATCACAGTTTCTGAAGGTGGATTCTGAAAACCATATTACTGACAATATTTTCAAGTGACTTATTGAAAAATGCTTGGTCTTTATAAGAGAAAGTAACAAATACTTGGAGTCATTTTGGGTTCACCAAACTTAATTTCTGCCAAAAATAACCACTTTATTTTCTGTTAAATATTAAATCAGGCAGGTGCCCTATAAATAGTGTATCTAGGTTATAGCATAAGGGCATGTTTATAGAATTTCTTAGACTCATATCCCTAGAGGGAGCATGAGTGTATCTTTGGCTGTATATTTTTAAGGATTTGAATCCATAATCAGAATACAGAAGTGGAAACTATACTCATCAGACTTTTCATAATACCTCAAACCAAGAGGAATATTTTATAATTAAAGATATTTCAGTGTCCTACTAGACTGAAAGTTCATAATTAAAGATTTTTTAATGTCCTTATAGAAACTATGGGACACATATAAAGATTGGTTTAACTTTGATATCATTCTGTACTTAGATTTTAAAATTCAGTTGCATGAATGTCAAACCAAGGAGACTTTGATGAATAGCTCTGGGGAAAGGGGATGAGTATTTTGGTTGGCAACACTGTCAGTTTCATCCCATAGTAAATGGCTATAAAACTAGTGCAGTATCAGGCAACACTCACCAAAATACAGTTTCTAGATTCAAGGAGGGAGTTAATAGTCTCATGATAAATATGCTTGCCTCAGACCATGCCTAAAATATTAGGAATCATTCAGGGGAACATATTTTAAGAAGGTCTCTGGCAAACAAAAGTACATCCATACTTGGTAATGATGTCTGCAAGGAACAGTCAGTGAAATGGGGTATGATTAGCCTTGAGTAAAGGAGATTTAAGGGTAGACACATTAACTCTCTTCAGCTGTTTCAAGGATTGTCAAGTGAAAAGATATTTGACTTCCTGCAAATACCTCGAGAGGACAAACTAGGGTCAATGTATTTAGATGTTGTAGGAAAACAGAAAATTGTTCTTGTTTTCCTTAGTTTTGTTTTCTAAAATAAGTGTCCCGCAAAGTTGTATGACAGGTCCTTGTCTAGCCATAATTTCATGGAAATCTTTCACAGATGGTGCTAAGACCCAGTTTAGTGTGTTTTTGTTTTTTGTTTTTTTTGTCTGTTTGCTTTATTATTTTTTTTCTTGGCATATGTACTTCTCAAAAGGTAAATAACCTAAAGAAATTGTTTTAATTAATGGATTTCCTCAATGTCTGGAAATTCTGATTCTTAGAAAAGCAGAAAACTAAATTCTTTCTGCTTGACACCCACCCCATCCCAAGACATTTGCTGAACAGTCTGTAAAGTTCAATCGCTGCAATCAGGCTTTCTTTATGAGAGACTCCATTGCATCATTAGGGAATCTGAGATGCTCTGGACCTGTGGTTGGTGCTCTCCTTGGTGCTGAATTGAGGCCCAACCCTTTCAGGCTTTCTCCCAAACTAAAGTTTGCCTTTTCCTTGTCTGTGCTCTACAGCAGTTCACGTTGTGCTTCTTGCTTGTTGGTTTAATAATTCTTCCCACCTTTACTGAAATCCAACTGGCACGCTGACTGCTTTGACCGCAGGCTATGACCTGTCTCTCAAGAAAGATGAGTTACGAAGAGATAAGCTATTTGGCTAAGGAGCTCAGGAGGTGTAATATTGCTTCCATGGTCTATCTTGTCATCTCATGGTATATACGCACTGATTCTTATAGACTAAGACATGAAGGTAAACACTGGATACAGTGTGTCAGAGACTGAGGAAAAGGGTCTTAGGGATTTGATGATGCCACCGATACACTAGATAGGAAAATAAGAATTTTGTGCTTTATGCTTTTGATTTCTCTCATCTATACAAAGTATAGTTTTTGGTGGCTGGAAATATCAATTCTTTAAACTAACATGTTTTGCATGAAATCAAAAAGCCTTGAGTAAATGTCACTGAGTGACACCTGAAAGAACTAACTGACAGAATATCTTGAAAACAAAAGCAGAGATCTGATGGCCTTGGGCTAAGAGCAGACTGTCATATTCAGCAGGTGAGAGGAGGACGCTGCTGGGCCAGTAGGGAAAGCTGCTTCTGCCCTCCTGCAGGGTCTCAGCAGACAGCGAAATTCACTGCTGCGAGCATTGTTCCTCATGCGCTCAGGGAACAGGGACTGAACTCAAATGAGAAGATCTTGTAAAGCTCAGAATGAAAAGGAGGACAAGGAGCTGTGAAGGAAAAGGAGGTCATGAATCACGAGGGAGGAAAGGTCTGAGAACTTCTGCTACTTAATGACAATTAAGCTTTATGAAAACCTGTACAAAAGACAAACCATTTAAGGATCATAAATTATGTAGCCAGATTTTAATGACAAAATTCCTTGAGGAAAGTATTCCTTCAAAGTGGTTCACTAGTTGTAATTTACGGAACAGTGCTACAGCCAATTATGCAGTTAGTAAATGCTTTCCATGATTCATGCGATTGTGGTAGCAAGAGGGAAACACATTTGTTTAAAAGTAAGGGAAAAATAGAAACAAGATTTTAGGAAATACAGAAAGTGAAACATGTAGGCCTAAGGACTCATCTAGTGAGGTTCTGTGGTTGGGTAATATTTCATATAAAGAACTTGGAGAATGAAAGAGTTTTTACTCTTTCATAATTTAGATGGGTCTTTTAATATCTGATTAAATTCAAGGTCAGACTTACGTCTTAGAAAAATTTCCCAAATTAGGAAGAGTAACTAAGGTAGCATCTCATTTATTAAAGAATTATCTTTAAAGCTTTCCTTTTTTCCTGTGTAAAATACTCTTCAGAGCTAATGCATCCCACTGTCCATTTAGAAAGCTCTTATTATCATATCTCACCCAGCGTGGTGAAGAGAGGGCAAGTAGGTGAGATCCATTTCTCCTCATTTTCTCTTACTTTCAGCATTGCAGTTCTTTCCAAAGTTTTGGTGCTATTTATTTGCACTCTCAAAGAAAACAATATTCAGTCCTGTGTTTCACAGAGAAGCTCAGATCAGGCAGCGTGCATTCCTATTTGCCAGAGAAAGAAGGAAGCGAAACATGATGAAGAAAGAATTCCTATGGGAAAGTCCCCATGAAGGCAGGGCCTTCTATGGACTCCTCCAAAGTAAAGCAGGCCCTTCATCTGTGTCATCATCTATGGTTAAATTTTCTCCCTGGATGATAGTTAACCTCGGTTGGAGCAGACTAAATATTAGCAACAAATGTTTGGCTTTTGTTCACTGAAGCCCAGAGGAAGTTGTGATAAAAACACTCAAGGTAGTAAGCCTCTGAACTTGGCTGCTATATCTACCAAATAGTTTTTTTTTCTTTAGTTGCACATATTTGAGGTATATTCCATGATGTTTAATATGCATAATACACAATGAAAAGATTTGTATGTTCAGCCAAGCCAATTAATACAACCCTCAGTTTTTGTAGTTACTGTGTGTTTGTGTGTGTGTGTGTGTGTTAAGAGCATCTAAAATCCCCTCTCTCAGAAAATTTCCAGTATTCAGTACAATATTGTTAAGAATGATCCTCATGCTGTATTTTACACCTGTACTTTGTTGTGGGGCCTTCAGCAACCCTTTCCCCTTCTCCTCTTCTCTAAGACAAAGTCACAAAGGATCTAGCTAGCCCTTCCCCCCTGAGAAGTTCATATCAAAAGACCATTTCAGAGTGAGATGTAGAATTTGCCCACCAGCTATGGCCCCATATAAAAGGGGTCTCTAACTGCACCTGGGCACAGATGCCTTCTTTGCACTATCCAGGCAGGACACCCTCCCCTTTTAGTAAAGCAGGCCTGAAAATCTCCACTGCAACCTTGACTCTGGGAACCACGGGTTATACCTTTCATACCTACTAGAGTTGCTGTAAGGCACTTGGGCAATAGTGGGGACATAGTAACTGTTGGTTCTCTTTTGAGGTTATTAATAGAAAAGAGAACTGGGAAGTTAAGTCTTTATACCTGCCAGTGAATGTCACAACTCTCAAACACCTACTTATCATTTGCCACTAGAAGTCCTAAGTTCATGTGAAGTCTGTGAAGAATCCCCCTCCCACTGAAGAGCCTGCAGAGGAAAGCTTCCTTTGCATTCCGTGGTTGGCTATGACAAGCGGGCTTCTGACTGAGCTGGCTTATCTAGCTGTCCTCACGATAAGGAAGACACCAAGGATAAGGAAGACGCCTAAGAAGAAGCCTTATTTAGGGAGGATGTAAAGACAGACTGATACTACATTTATTTTTTTTTCTTTATTAAATCATAAAGAAGTAGATCATGTATACATTAATGCATTTATGGCATACAATGTGCTGATTTCATATAGAATTAGGAATGCTTACATCACACTGGTTAATATATATGTCATCTCATTTACTTAATTATTGTGTTGAGACTTTTATACTCTATACTAATAGATCCAACATGTACCCTTGCAATATGCA